>JAXQQM020083125.1:0-20139 GCA_034641835.2 Pinus albicaulis | reverse complement strand
CGATTTGACACCACTCTCACTAGTGTATCAATCGGTTAGACTAGATACAACTAGCTCAACTGTGTCTAACTGAGTTAAACTGAACACAACTCCACCAACTACTTCTACAACTCCACCAAACTCTGTCACATGAGTTCTAACTGAAGTCTCCATGAAATAGCTCCACTAAACCCTCAGGAATAGCGTAATTCCTTCTGTCAGCTCCTGTGCCACATCTGTGCACTTAACTGAAGTGCTCCAAGAGAATAAGATATTGTTTAGAGTCCAAATATTATTAAGAGCTAATAATATTCGACATATCTATTTTTAGACTGGCAATCTAAAAATAGATTCTGCCCAATATGTCTAAAAATAGAAGTCCATCTATTTTTTCAACTTGACCAACCATCCACAAATAGCATCCTGCAACTCATAGAATATGATCGACATGTCTAAAAATAGACATAGTCTAAAAATAGAATTGCACCAAAAATAGCCTGCGGGCCCACTTAGTGAAGGCGACTCTTTTCACTAAGCTCATCATCTTGTTGCAATCTCAACACTCCCTCTCAACAAGATAGGGATTATCTGCCACCCCGATCCTGTCTCTGTGGTATTCGAATTTGCTCTTGGTGAGCACCTTCGTCAGAATATCAGCATCCTGATGCTCTGTAGGAATGTAAGAAATTAACATGATCTTTCGCTGCACAATTTCCAATCCCAGGAAATAATGAAGGAGGCCCAAGTCCTTCATCTCAAACTCTTTTGCAAGATCAGCCTTGCATGAGAGTATCAACTATTCATCACCCGTCAAAATCAAATCATCTACATAAATTACAATGATCAACAACTTACCCTCCACCACAATCTGGTATAGGTTCGGATCCGCCTCACTCTTGGTGAATCCAAGACTAGTGAAATAATTGTCTATTCGTGTGTACCAAGCACGAGGTGCTTGTTTCAACCCATACAGTGCTCTTTTGAGCCTGCACACATGCAACTTGCTACTGAAGATCTCAAAACCTTCAAGCTGCTCTATGTACACCTCCTCCTCAATGACTTCGTTGAGGAATGCAGTCTTCACATCCATCTGATGAATGTGCCATCCCAACTGCATTAAGAGAGCTAGGATGCTCCGTATGGAAGAATACCTTGCGATAGGTGCAAAGGTTTCCTCATAGTCGATCCCCTCAATCTGTGAGAAGCCCCAGGCAACAAATATTGCCTTGTACTTCTCTACGCTCCTGTCAGCTGCTTGCTTCACTTTGTAGATCCATCTTGAACCTACCACTAATTTCCCTTCCGGCCTTGGGACAATCTCCCATGCATTGTTTCCGACAATCGAATCATACTCTTCCACCATGGAATATACCCATGCAGGGTCCTCCACAGCTTCCTTGAAAGAGGATGGCTCTGTCGTGATACACTTGCTCATTAGAGCCATGTATCCAGTATATCGGTCAGGTGACTGTCTCTATCTGCATTGTGATGTAGGTGCTCCTACAATATTCTCTGCATCAAGATTCAGTCGCTCAGCTTCTGTAGTGCGCTTCCGCCCTCTAATGGTTGGCGCTACATGAGTGGTTTCTTCCACTCCATGAACCTCCTCTTGTGGCTGATCCACATCCTAAGGCTCATCCTTAGGAACTAATAGCTCCTCATCTGCATGCAAGTGTGGCTCCCTCTCAAGCAAACACTTCATGGCTTTCTCCTCATGAAATTTGATATCCCGTCGCACAACAGTCTTGCGACTGTCTGGAAAATACACACGATAGTTGTGGGCTGTATCAGTGTACCCCACAAATATCCCAACCTCTTTGGTTGGCTCCAACTTCTTCCCGGCGTCCTTCGTCACATGAATGTAAACAGGTGAGCCAAAAATCTTCAAATGAGAAATATCAGGCTTCTTAACAGTAAAAGATTCCTCGGGTGTACTCTTGCCAAGTACTCTATGAGGACAATGGTTTTTCACATAAACCGCAGTGTTGCATGCTTCCACCCACAAGTGCATCTGTAGGCCTTGGTCATGCAGCATCGCTCATGCAACACCCATGATCGTTATGTTCTTTCTCTCTGTGACCCCATTCTGTTGTGGGTTATGAGGCACTATGAGTTGTCTTTGAATTCCTTCTTTTCTACAGAATTATTTGAATTCGGCCGAGATGTATTCACCACCATTATCGCTCCGTAGAGCTTTCACTTGCTTCCCCGACTCCTTCTCCACCAATGCCTTGAACTCACATAACTTTGAGAATGTTTCACTCTTCTTACGCATGAAGAAGATCCAACACTTGCGAGAAAAATCATCAACAAATATCACATAATACCTGTGCTTTGTTGTCGAAGCTACTGAGAAAGGTCCACACACGTCTATGTGAATTCTCTTAAGGATCGTCATGGTGTGAATATCCTTCTCATGAAAGGTGGCTTTCACAGATTTTCCCAAATTACATCCCTTGCACTGATCTGACTGCACAAGTGTACCTTTGGGAAACCCGGTAGAAATCTGTTGCAAAATTTTCAAAGCACCATGGTGAAGATGGCCCAATCTCCTGTGGCATAGCTTGCCCTCATCCCGGCTCACCACTCCTTCTGCCTTGCCTACCATTTCTATGCAGCCATCTACCTACAACTGATAAAGGTTCTTAACTCAAACCCCTATCCTCTGGGTTTCACCAGTTGCCTTTCTGAACAGGAAAGCATTTCTCTCACTAAAGACAACATCATATCCCTTTTCTTCCAACATCGCCACATAGATTAGATTCTTCTTCAATCCTGGAACATGCATGACATCCTTCAAGATGAAAGGTTTTCTAGACTCCCTCTCAAAGGAAATGGTCCCGATACCAGTCGCACTGTATCTACCATCATCGCCCATCTCGATGTGCACTCCAAGATCCTTCTCATCCAGATCACTAAACAAATCTTTGTCTCCGGTCATATGGAAAGATGCACCACTGTCAAGAAACCACACTGATCCCATCACACTTGAAACCAAGCATGCGATCAGCGAAAAATCCAGCTCAAACTGCGAGGCTAAGGCCTCTCCAGCTGCAGATCCAGCAGCCTGCTTATTTTTCTTCTTCTATGGACAATTAGTGGCGTAATGTCCGTGTTGGTGACAGTGAAAGCACTTCACCTTGGACATGTCCTGCTTCTTGCCTTTCGCACCAGATTGAGAAGTATTTTTCTTGCTCTTCCCCTTCCTTGCTTTGGCAGCCAAAGCGCAATTTTCTTCATCTTCATTCTTCGATGAAGATCCATCCCTGGTACTCCACCTTATCTCCTCCTGCACAAGATCCGACCAAAGTCGCTCCCATCCTGGCAGTTTCTCCCGACCATTGACAGAGTCCTCATAGGAATTCCAACTCTTCGGAAGCCCAAGGAGAGCCAAGCTCACCAAGTCCTCTTCATCTACAGTAACCCCCACACTTCCCAGCTCATCCCTACACTGGACAAACTTCGTGAGGTACTTGGGTATACTTTCACCCTTCTCCATTTTTATTTTCCTGAGTTTGTCTTTGAGTGCCAACTTCCTCTGGTCGCTCTTGCTTTGGAACAAGTTTGCCAAAGCTTTCCACATCAAGAATGGAGAAGATTTACCATGAAGGCTGGACACTATGTGATCCTTCACACCTTCCAACAGAATCCTTCGACATTTTTCTGTCTTCTTTTGCCATGCGTCAAGTGCGGCAGCATCGCTAGAAGAAGGTTTTGGAATTTATGCATCTATGAACTCCTTCAACCCATTATCCTCCAGCACCACCTCCATCCTGTCCTTCCATGCAATATAATTTGAGCTTCCCTCAAGGGCATACTCCAATCGCAATCCGTTGAAAGACATCTCAACTTCGACACCAAGAAAACAACTATGACAAATTCGAATTCCACCGGCCACAAAACTCAACCACTTGATAATTTGCAAATTCTCCAATGATCAATATAGCTCTGATACCATGTGGAAACTATATAACTAATGCGTTATATATCCAATATGCTCTTGATCACACGCTATTTAACTTCATGCACAATACAAAATCTATTCCACCATTGATCATCACATGCGGAAATTAAATCAATTGCATACACACATGAAACCATAAAAATTCACACACATTAACACAATGATTTAACGGGAAAGCCTGAAGCTGAAAACCCCAAATATATGTATATAATATATGTCATAGAGATCATGTAACAATCCTCATACAAATCTTATCATATCAAGCTCTCAGTACAATACAATCACTAAACACTAATCAGGCTTGATCTAGCAAATCCATGCACCGATATTTTCCACCTGCTAGCCTGCCTCTACTGCGTAATCCCTGCTAAAGAATGTCTCTAAATGAACTTGAATTGGTCCAGCCTTTCTCACCAAATCCTCATTAGAATCTCTACTGAGTTTTGGATGCAATCAATGCATCACTATAGTCACAACTGATAGTCATCTTTCCCTTTCACCTATCTCTCCACTGGTCTCCACTGAAACTGTCCATGCACTGTAGTTAACTGATGTATTCTTCAGTTTATTAATGAGTTAATATTTAGTGAATTAATTAATAATTAATTCACACCACTCTCACTAGTGTATCAATCAGTTAGACTAGATACAACTAGCTCAACTGTGTCTAACTGAGTTAAACTGAACACAACTCCACCAACTACTTCTACAACTCCACCAAACTCTGTCACATGAGTTCTAACTGAAGTCCTCCATGAAATAGCTCCACTAAACCCTCAGGAGTAGCATAATTCCTTCTGTCAGCTCCTGTGCCACATCTGTGCACTTAACTGAAGTGCTCCAAGAGAATAAGATAATGTTTAGAGTCCAAATATTATTAAGAGCTAATAATATTCGACATATCTATTTTTAGACTGGCAATCTAAAAATAGATTCTGCCCAATATGTTTAAAAATAGAAGTCCATATATTTTTCCAACTTGACCAACCATCCACAAATAGCATCCTGCAACTCATAGAATATGATCGACATGTCTAAAAATAGACATAGTCTAAAAATAGACTTGCGCCAAAAATAGCCTGCGGAACCAATTAGTGAAGGTGACTCTTTTCACTAAGCTCATCATCTTGTTGCAATCTCAACACCTTTCCTACACCCTTGTGCAATCTCAACACCTTCAAGGGTGTAGGACATGAAGACATGGACCGATTTTGGTTCGTAGTGGAACTAGTATGGACTGCGCAGAATTTTGCTAGTAATGCTATAAAAAGGGCACAAATATCCCTCGCATTTGAAGAAAGGTCCCTAGATTGGTTCATGGGGTATGTAGGCCAGCATGCGGATCCATCATTACAAGAGATTAATAATGCTTTAAAACAACATTTTCAGAAGCCTAAGTCCTATGCTCAACTAGTGGTTGACTTGAAATACTTTAGACAAGGACCCACTGAGTTGGTATAGGGGGCTAATCAGTGGCTAAAGACGGTGATCAAAGATGGGGAATTTAAGTATGAGGATAGACAGAACAAGGAATGGTTCATCGCCATGCTATTACCTCACCTACGCTGACCTTTGGGTCAGCAAGCCATTGAGACACAAGAGAAATCCTTGGAGATTGCTATGAAGCTAGAAGTTGTGCCAAGAGATGATACCTAGTTTGGGGTACAGCAGATCCAGGGACAGCTGGAGGCAATGCACCTCGAAATATATAATTTGCGGAAAGAACGAGGAAAATAAGGTAGCCCAAACGTATGGTGCATAAGATGTAGGGTTCCAAGGCACACCAATGATCAGTGCCCTCTGCTGGTGGACTACATGTAGGTTGGGGGGCCCAACCCATTGCACCCTAAAGAGACTACGGGACCAAGTGGTCCCACGTTATGGTGCGCTGACTTTCGTGTAGCTGAACTACATGATACCAACCACTACCCCCGTCTTGGTGCCTATGTTCTAGAGTTGAAGCAATAATGGTGCCAATTCTGATCATCTATCGGACACAATGAACAAAACTGCCAGACATATGACAAATGATTGACTGAGGAAATCTATACAAGGTACAGGCTGAACCTTCTTCACCACTATCTCCCTCAGGATGAGGAGGCTCCCCCGCCAAAGGCCATGGGGGAGGAGGGGGAAGAGGTGGAAGCGTAGGACGCGGAAGAGGGAAAATGATCTATTATAATTATGGAGAAGTAGGGAACTTCACAAGGGACTGTCTGAACCCTGCACGAAAATATTATAGATATTTTAGACAATTGGATCGTGTGATCGAAGATTGTCCAGTACTGATAGCAAAAATTCAGGAAAAACAGAAGACGCCGATTTAGAATGTGTAAAGGGTTAAGGCAGAACCACGTGATGAGGGACCCAGTATTAATGTCATAATGCGTAGTGGCATGGTTACTAAAGGAGCTGAGGAAAGAGCTGTGGCTAAACCCCTTATCCGAAAAGCCACTATCAAAAAAGAAAGCTTAGACCTACAGAAGGAGAAAGAAACCTTCATAGAAGATCACAAAGACTTTACCAAGGATGAGGCCTCTACTTCCAAGGCTCCAACAAACCTAAAAGTGGATGAAGAAGTTAAACCATTCCTACAGGAATGTATGAAGTTGCTACACAACCAGAAGGTAGTAGAGAATATTCAAGCACTGATAGACAGCTACGCAAAAAAAACTGACCCTCCAACAAAAGTTAAAGATGTTCACAAAATTTACAAGCATAAGAAACGCACTAGTCGGGAAATGCGGCTAACGGCGCAGATTGGCGATTATGAAAAGGATCAGGTCATCCTGGATCTGGGATCCAATGCAAATGTCCTGCATAAACAGACGTGGTAGAGGATGGGAGAACCTAAGCTGGAATGGTCTACTATACAGTTGCGCATGGCTAACCAACAAAAGATGATACCGTTGGGGAGACTATCAAAGATTATGGTAGATATCGCAAGGGTTAAGGTATACGCGGTTTTTGAGATAATTCAAATTTTGGAAGATGCAGACCCTTATCTTGCGCTCCTAGGACTAGATTGGGCTATAGATGTGGGAGGCATTATCAACTTTAAGAAAAGGAGCATGGTTTTTGAAAATAAGGGTACGAGAGTAATAGTTCCTCTAGACCTAGCAAAAGTAGAACGGTATACAGAACCCATGCGCAAAGAAGACGGCGTGGATCATATCTATAAACTAATCGCTCAGGACAAGGATTGGATTAAGCCTACGACTGATGGTGTGGTTTTCTGGGAGAAAGATAGTGAATTCCTCTTTGACTCTGACGGGGAGATAAAAAATTGGTAGGATCAGTTACATGACATATCTGCGCTACGGTGTCTTAGGATCACGAAGAGCTTCTGGTGTATCTCCTCATAGGTAAGAGAGTTGCCTTACTTTGATGGTTCTGGTAGTATTAGTGATTTTACTAGAGAATTTGAAGCAGAGGTCCCAAGGGAGAGAAGAATGTGGGTGCTTAACCTATCCATGCGTGTGACCCCTGCGCAGTGATGGGAAACTCATAATGGGATGTTTCGGGGTTGGGAGGAATGTCGCAAGATGATGATCCTACGGTTTGAACCTCTGGTTCACCTATGCATGGAGACTTTCCTTGGCCAAGGGGACCTGCACAAGCACTTGACCGCATGGATGGAGGAAAGGAAATGGAGTTGACTACTTGAGACCTTAATGGCTTCCCTCAGGGGTTACAGGACCTCCAGGAGCAACTTAATCCCTCCAGGTGTCCAACCCCTGAGATGGCTCTCTTTTTCACTGAACCAGAGCCTCACTTCTCCTTTACAATGGAATGAAAGCGACTATAGGTATCCAGTCGCTCCCATAGACCTGCGTTTTAGCGACTACAAACATTTGTAGTCAATTCTATGTCAGTGACCCTGAATTATGAGCCACTTTTTTAGGGCTAGGACTCAAGCATGTGCCCATAACTCAGTGAAAATTATATAAATGATGAATTACATATAAACAAGGCTTATAAATGAAAACTTGAACCAAGACTTGACCCAACCTCTCCCAACTAGGACCGAAATTGGGGAAAACACTTGGTAAACATGTAACCTACACGTCATGAATGCAAATATGAACATAAGGATTTGAAAACTAATCAAAGGTTTAACAAGAAGGACCAATGCCTTCTCACAATATTTTCCTTAACACTAATTAGGTCTTTCGTTCATTATTCATTCAATTTCAAGTAAAAACATGAAGAGATCCATGACTAGGATTTGTCATAAAACCATGCTTATGACCAACATATAATGAGATAAATAAAAATGATAGAACAACCATTAAAGCCACATAATAAAAAATACATTTACTAATCAAAATCAATACAAAATTAGCTCTTATTAAACATATGAAAAGCCAATCAGGTCTGGGACTTCCACTTACCACCCAATCATAGATTGGGCTGAACCAAATAATTCTTTCAGCCAATCACCCCTGTGCCATATTCCAGGCATGAATGTGAGATCTCATGGGATAAATAAATCCATAAAAAACCAAGGGAATCCAGAGGTTGAATCACCTCCACCCTCACCATACCACGATCTCACCTAAACTGGTGTCAAGATCACAAAACCAAAACGAGCTTGGATGCATCAAAATTCCTTCACCATCCCTTAAGGAATTTTCTTGTCTCCACCCACCTGTTGAGGGCTTCTTAGATAAAACCATCTCCACCCCAAACCCTTGAGATTTTTCTCAGACCACCTCATCCATATCTAATACCTTCTGGAAATCTAAAGCTCAACTACGGAAGAATCCTATCACACTATGACTATCTGGAAATGACAAGGAAACACTAAAACCACTTTCAAAATACAACAAAATCCTGTTACCAACAACAATTAAACCAAATACATACATGCATATGCCATGCATGCCAAAACCAGATAGGAAATCATACATGCAACCTGTTACCTGCATGTATTCCTGCTTGATCAGAGGCTCAGTATTTTAGCTCAAAAATGAAATTGCTCAGAATTGAATTAAACTAGAATTACAATGACCGGCCCATCATAAGGAATCCAACGCAACTCGTTTTGTTGAAAATTGATTTCGAATGAAGGATTTATGCTATGTTAATCTCCTTTCAGAACAGGGAAATTTTTATTAAAAAAATTACAGAATAGGTACAGGCTGATGACATGGAAGCCCAATCAGAATTCTGGGTATCTTCTTCAAAATTTTCATCAATAGTTCTAGAAACCTTCCCATGGTCCTTGACTTCTTGGAGAGCAAGATCTAGTATTGTCATGACAATTTCAGGGCTAATAAGAGGATTAATGTTTAGCGTATCTGGGTATGCAGGATTTGTTACACTAGTTTAGGCCCACAATACTCTTTGCTTCTTTCCCTTCTTTTTTTCTGTTCAAGAGCTTCCTATCGAGGGCCAGAGAAAATTTCCTGATATAGTTCGTAAGCAAGAACAACTTGTGCCATGGCAGCCTTCCCATATGAGTGCTAGTGCATCATCAGTTCCGATCTTTTCAAGCTTTTTTTCCACAAGCGTGTCAACACGACTTACAAAAAAGGAAGCAACCACGATTTCTTCCAAAAATTCCAGATATTTCTGAATAAGATCAATGGATGGTTGATATTGTATCACATTCAGTCATGAAAATTTTCATTACATATCACACTCGGCCATAAATATTTCATCGCATATCGCATTCGGTGAAAGGAGCCTTGGGAATGTGACGAGGAGTCATGTGTTAACTTGTTCTGCGATTTGTAATGAGTGAGATTTGCGATGAGCCAAGATTGTGATGATATGAGATTTGCGATGTCATATTCGTGAAGGAGTATTGTGAAGAGAATCTACGATCTATGAAATTGACTGTGATGTGATCTGCAGAGATTTAAAAGCGTTAAGTCGTGTATTGATACAATAATTTGTGGTTTTGTTATGATAATCCGACATTAACGAATAAATGTGTGCTAACGCTAAACACGCTTAACTCCAGTTAACACATACTTATCTCAACATTAATCACACGATTAATTTTGCGGCGCCTTTGGCGGACCCAGAAAATGTGGCGAAGCTCCATTTTTAGTGGAGTTAGTTGGTCGGATTCCAGATTTAGCGGAGAAATAGTAGGAGAATTTGTTTTTTCCATAATTGAGGCAATATTTGATCAAGATGCAAGGATTGTCATTCTAGACAGATTTTGATACTTTTGGAGCCATTGGAATAGGTTGCAGAGGCAGAAGATGTCATCTAGACAATTTTTGTTGTCCTGAATATTTTTGAAGCCTGAGGCCAGAGGAGGGAAGGCCATGCCCAGAGCATCTGGTAACCTAATTGAGTAAACAAATAGTCATTTCTGATAGATTTTGATGTTTTAAACTCATTGTAATAGGTTCCAAGAGAGTTTGATGCATGTAAACATAATTTTGAGAAAATTTGAGTTAATACAGAGGCCCAAGCTATGGAGCTGGACCAAGGAGGTGTAGCCCAGGAGGGGTGAACTCCTTCATCAAAACTCTATTTTATTGTATCAGTTTGTGTGGTTTTCTTTCATTTTTGTTGCTATTGTTCAACACTTTAAATTAAATCTTGATGCTTTCAAAAACACTCATAAAATTCATTTTTATTTCCTCTTTTGACACACATAAGCCACAAGGGAAATTGCACATCAAGCATAAGATTAGTGAATAAGTTTTATATCTAAAAATGAAATTAGCACAAAAATAACTAACATTCAAATTTAGATCAAGCTGGTATCAGAGCTTGGTTGAAAGGCAAGATTATTTTCTTGATAGTTGCTTGAAGATTTGTGCAAGTTAATGGTTGCAATTTTGTGATGCTGACAAGGTTAAAGTTCCAGAAAGGTGAAGGGAAGTTGTTGGATGCAAGTCCATAGATTAGGAAAATGAGAAAGAGAGATGATAAAGCATCATATTCACCCAAATTTCCACTCATAGTTGCACTTGAAGAACCTCAAGTTTTTTCTCAAGAAGTTGAGATTGAAGAGGTTCAATTTGTACAAGAAATTGAGTTGATTAAAGAGGTATAAGAATCAGGAGTTGAGCTTGAATCCTTAACCATTATGTCAGGTGTTGGAGAGACTCATGAAAATTTAGAAGAAGAAGATGTCAAGAGAGACTTCAAAGACATACAAAGAATGGTTAAAATCATGTTTGACGCATTCACTGCAAAAATAGTAGGACGAGGTTCTAAGCCTCCATATGGAGAAGGATCTTCAAATGGTAAGAATGATGAAGAGAAGAGTTCAAAGGGTAGCAGAGGAAAGCCACCTCCATCTCCACAATCTTCATCATCCTCATAATCCCCATCTGCATCATTTTCCACTTCCACCAGAAAAACCACTCACACGAGCACTTAAAAGCCACAAAAGCAAAAACTCCATTGCTTAAATTGGACATTAAGTTCGAACCACCTATCTACAATGGCGAGGTAAATGCAAAGAGGCTTGAAAATTGGATACATCAATTGGAGGTGTATTGAATAATTCAAAACCTTCATGAGTATGACATAAAGATCCGGTTAGCTTCATTAAGGATAGAAGGAGCAACACTAGTTTGGTGGGAAGCAAAGACTCAAGAGGAAATGCGAATCCATGATAAGATATCCATTTCTTGGGTTGAGTTTATTTCTTCCATTAAAATAAAGTTTTATCCATTAGCCTACATGCAAAAAGCTATTATGAGTTGGCAAAATTTTAAGCAGCTCAAGGGTCAAACAGTTCAAGAGTATACCCAGGAGTTTAGCAAGAGAGCTTTGTTGTTAGGAGTAAATTTGAATTCCCTATACACACTCTTGAAATACATTGGGGGTTTACATTCCTATTTGAAGAATACTATTCTTATGTTTAACCCAAGAAATTTAGATGAAGTTTGTGTACAAGCCAGAGGCAAGGGGAAAATAGGGCATAGAGGAGAAAGGTGAAAGTGAGGGTAAAGGGAAAGGAAAATGTTATAGAAGAGGAAAAAGGAATAGCTCTGTAAAAAGAGAGAAGGAAAAAATCACATGCAAGAATTGTTCAAATATTTGCCATGATGAAGACCATTGTTGACAACTTCATCCAGAATTGAAACCAAATATACTAAAAGCCAAAGAGAAGGGGAAATGTTTTTCTATCACTGAGCAAGACTTGGGGTCAAAATCAGGAGATGAGAAAAAAATTATAGCCATGGGTTTTAAAGGTAAACATGTTGCAAGCACTAATACTTTAAATTGTTCAAATGATACTCATGATGAAGATACAAGAATAGAACTATTCCATTTTAGAGTTGTCTCTAAACATACCAAGATTGATACATTTTTTGATAGTGGGTCACAAGCTAACTTCATTTCCGAAGATTTGGTTAAGTAGCTAGGCCTTGAAACTATTAGACATCCAAGACCATATCCTTTGGGTTGGATATGAAAGAATGAAAACTTGCAAGTTATAAGGAAGTGCTTATTATGATTCGCCATTAACTCAAACTTTCTTAATGAAGTTGAGCTTGACGTGGTGTTGCTTGAGATATCAGGTATTGTATTAGGAAGTCTTATGATAGGAAAGTTTTATTTCATCGCCATGAGAACAAGTATCACTTGTTCAAGGATGGTATTGAATACATAATTAGACTGCATAAGAAGAAGACAGGTTTTTCTCTTGTACATGCGAGTGAAATGAAGAGGATAATGAATGCAAGTCATAAATTGAAATTTTTGATGATCAAACAAAGAGATGTGTTGAATCAAACGTTTCAAAAGGATGCTTATGTTCGTAATGAGTTTTTTAGGATGTTAATAGGTTCCCTTTGAAAGAAGGTGAAAAACATTTGCAACAGTCAATAGTAGTGTTGAGAAGTGTTGGAAAAAATATGCCAGTGCAGCAAAGGTCAAAGAGAAAGTGAAAAAGCAGTTTGGAAAAGAAGGCATGGGTTCCACAAATGCTCATTGATGGTTTCCAAAAGGTACATGGAAATGGTGAAGATACTTGTCCAAGATTCGATGCAAGTACAAAACGAAAGTAGCTAAAAATTGCCATGGTGACAATGTGCAAGGTGAGAAAGTTTCTAAGTTTCCTTTGATTACTGACCAAGGTAGGATTAAGATGGTTTCTACAAAAATAGATTGTTATTCTGCAAAATCAGAAATATTGTAGCATGACGGTGTCAATGACAACAAGATAAGGTCACGAGAATAAAGGAGAAAGTTAACTTTTTGTGAAAAGCTCCAAATGATGAAATTGGGAAAATTTCACTGGATAGATACTAGATGGGTGAGGGAACAACACCCTCATCCATATAATCAGTAATCAAGAGAGATTGGGGTCCAAAAGGCTTCTACTGGGGAGGAATGATCAAAAGCTCAATATTTTAGCTCACAAATGAATGAAATCAGAACGATAGAGACTGGCCTATCGCAAGGAATCCAACCCAACTCGTTTCGTTGAAAACCAAGTTCGGATGAAGGATTTATGCTTTACTTATCGCCATTTAGAACATGCAAATGTTTATTAAAAAAATTGCAGAACAGGGACAGGTTGATGAAATGGCAACCCAATCAGCATTCAGGGAATCTTCTTCAAAATTTGCTTCAATAGTTCTAGAAACCTTCCCATGGTCCATGAATGTGTCAAGAACAAGATCTGGCATTGTCGTGACACTTTCAAGGCCGATCAAAGGATTAACATATAGCGTATCTGGGTATGCAGGATTTGTTACACTAGTTGAGGCCCACAATACTCTTTGCTTTCTTGCCCCTCATTTTTTTTTTTTCAAGAGCTTCCCATCGAGGGCCAAAGAAATTTTCTTGCTATAGTTCGTAACCAAGAATGGATTGTGCCATGGTAGCCTTCCCTCTAAGTGCAAGTGCATCATCAATTCCGATCTTTTCAAGCTTTTTGTCCACAAGCGTGTTAACACGACTTACAAAAAACGCAGCAACCATGATTTATTTCAAAAATTTCAGAGATTTATGAATAAGAACGATGGATGATTGAGATTGTATCACATTCAGTCATGAAAAGTTTCATCGCATATCGAACTCGACCATAAATATTTCATCGCATATCGCATTCAGTGAAAGGAGCCTTGGGAATGTGACAAGGAGTCATGTGTTGACTTGTTCTGCGATTTGCGATGAGCCGAGATTTGCGATGTCATATTTGCGAAGGAGTATTGTGAAGAGAATCTATGATCTACAAAAGTGACTACGATGCAATCTAAAGAGATTTAAAAGCATTAAGCTGTGTATTAATACAATAATTTGTGGTTGTGTTATGATAATCTGACATTAACGGATAAATGTGGGTGAGCACTCAATGCACTTAACCCCACTTAACACATACTTATCTCAGCAGTAATCACGCGATTAACTTGGCAGCACCTTTGGCAGACCTGCCAAATGCGGTGGAGCTCTAGTTTTAATGGAGTTAGCTGGTCAAATTCCAAATTTAGTGGAGAAATAGCAGGAGAATTTGTTTTTGTCATAACTGAGGCAATATTCGACGAAATTGGGTTCAAGGATAGTCATTATAGATAGATTTTAATGTTTTTGGAGCCATTGGAATAGGTTGCAGAGGCAGAAGAGGTCATCTACACAATTTTTTGTTGCCGTGAATATTTTTGAAACCTAAGGCCACCAGGAGGTTAGGCCATGCCCAGAGCATCCGGTAAGAAAATTGAGTAAACAAATAGTCGTTTCCGATAGATTCTCATGTTTTAAACTCATTGGAATAGGTTCCAAAAGAATTTGATGCATGTAAACAACATTTTGAACACATTTGAGCTAATACAGAGGCCCAAGCTATGGAGTTGGACCAAGAAGATGTAGCCTAGGAGGGGTGAAATTCTTCATCAAAACTCTATTTTATTGTATTAGTTTGTGTGATTTGCTGTCATTTATTTCGCTGCTATTCATCACTTTAAATTCATGTTTTACGCTTTAAAAAAAACACTCATAAAATTCAGTTTTAATTCCTTTTTTGACACACATAAACAACAAGGGAACCTGCACATCAAGCATAAGATCAGTGAATAAGTTTTATATCTAAAAATGAAATTAGCACAACAATAACTAACATTCAAATTCAGATCACTGCTAAAGTTGCTTGATCCAACATTTCCTTGCTTGATCCTTGCTTTCCTTATCCTTGCCTTCATTGTCCTTCCTTTGCTTTCTTTCTTTCCTTCTCCTCTTGGTTCTCTTCTCCTCTCTGAGACCAATTCCAAAACTAAACTAACAAAAGAGCATGAATTGATGCTATGATGTATTTTTATTATTGATGCCTCTAATTTCTTCAATTTTCCTTCAATTTCATCCTCACATGCAACTTGTAACCTTTTACCTTCATTTTCTCCTAATTTCCTTTATTTTCATAAATAAAAATCCAATTAATGTCTCATGCATTTCCAAAGCCTTTGTCATTGTCTTTGCCAATTTCCTTTAGCCATAAACAGATCAATTGATGTCCACTATGATATTTTTCCCAACATTTAACTTGAAATAAGTTTTCTTTAACCTTGGCCTTATTTTTCCTTTATTAAATTTTATTATATATACTTTTATCCTAAGGTTATTACCATTTAACTTCAAAGCACAATAAAAAATAATATTTACTAGGAAAATGTTAGTACATATAAATAACATGTATATTTACAACAAATAAAGAATAGGAATGTGAGGATCTTGGTGAAATCTTTGAAGGAAGGAAAAAACCGGGATTTACAAATTCGAGAGGGAGTTGAAGGAGGGGTGTGATCACATTCTAAAACATGAGGCCTTTCCTCCATTAATGGATGATTAGCCCTTAGGGGATTTCTAATGTGGGTATCTGCCATATTTTCTCATTTCTAATGTGGGCATCTGCCGTATTTTCTCTTTCTACATTTATAGTAACATCACGGGCCCCCCAATTTCTTGACGATTCCTCCTTGCTCTAAGAATGGCTCGACCTTTTTCTTGGATCTCCCATGATATATGTCAAACCCAAACCATTTTTGTCCATTGGAATTCCTATTAAATTACCACCCATATCATAAATATTATCATTTTTATCATCCTTCTCCAATCTAATCTCTGAAATAGCATCATAATCATTGTTGAACCTGCAATAATACTTAGGTGTCTATTGAGCTTCCTGATGCAATCCCATTACTTCACACACACACATATATATATATTTTCTTGTAATATGGTACTCTGAAATCTAGGACAACCAATTAAATAGGAGCAGGAGCCCTTCTACGGATGATAGCTAGATTTCTAGTTGAAATAATCTCCCAATCATCTGGTTTCAATTTTGCAATTGAAATTATCTCGCAATTATCTGGTTTCAATCTTGAAATTGCGTGAACGCGCATACGTGCCCATGAGATGAACAAAATTGAAGAAAGTTACAAATTCCAGTTCATATACTGAATCCATCCATGAGACAGGCGCTTTACCTTTCATGTGCACCACACGAATTGATCATGCGACGTTGGCATAGATGACGCGACAAAAGACCATTCGAGGTATTGGTTGACGTGGCCACTAGCGTCATAGTATTTGTGGAATCATGCCGAAAGACCAAACATGGAAGGTGTAAATGTGATGAGAAGTATGCTGGGAATGTGAGGTGATAAATCCGAAAGGATTTACCGAAGGGGAATATATTCACTCTTTCTCCTAACTCCTTTTTTAGGTTGAGTTTGGGTAAGTCTCAGCTTGACCCATCTTTATCTCTTTTTGATATTCACAATTGGTTTTTTAGTATTGGATAGTTTTTATAATTTAAAGATGTTTACTGCCGTCCACATTTTCTATAATATTTTGAGAATTTAACTTATAGCTTAAAAGCGATTAAAACTCTACACCGACTGGCCAACCTACACTTCCGTTAAAAATAATAACATTTTTATTATTTAACTTGGGTCTCTAGGTTAAATATAAACACATTTTTATTATTTAACATATCGATTTACACCTTCATATATTTATTATTTAACATTGGAATGGTGTGTAATATAACATATTTATACATTTTATTATTCAACATGGATGATATATGCCATTTCATTTTTTATTATTAGAAAGTAATATCAATCAACATATCTCAATTACTTTTAATTTAATCATATGATTGTGCTAATATGATTTTATTTAATAATAATTCATCAAATACATTAATAATGATATATTTTTAAAATCAATATTATATTAAGGAAACTAAAATTATGTACAATTTATTAAATTATAAACTTTGATCAATTCATTTCTTTTAATGAGTTATAATATCTAGCCTATACCTAATAGTAAGAGCTAGACTACTTTAATCTAAATGAAATTGGACATCAGCGTTTTTAATTTCGCATAAGCAATATAAGTAATATGAAAATATGAAAATTTAAAACACATTTATCAAAGATTTATTGAAAATAGTATTTCTTGGAACCATTGAATACTTTACTTGCATGATTTTTTTTGGAGAAGTAAGAATATATAGAAAATTTATTTACGACCTAGATAGATATCTCACACATATCAATGGTAACTAACAGTGTTCAAAATGGTGTGGCCAATTTTACAATACCTAGATGCGGCCCTCGAAGTTGTATATTTAGGTACGGAAAAATTTGGGTATCAAAAGTTCTATTAGACATAAAGTGCATAGTGCCTAAAATTTTCCTCGATTATTTTTTTAGAACAAACAACACAAGCTTTTGTAGATGGGCTCTAATTCATATGGAGCAATGGCATTTATCTAGTATTTTTAAGGCTGTCAACATTGAAGTGCTAGTATAAGAGACAAAACACTGATTTCCAGCACATACACTTAGAAATTTAGTCTGGGTTAGATATTTTGAAAAACAACTCGAATTCACCCCCCATGATCTCATCTAGTCTCTAATTGGATGACCTAGAATAGTGTGCCATTCTGGGCTAGAGAGCTTAATCGAGAAGAGGATATACAATAAATGGCACTGAGGTTTGAACCCTGTTTGAGACATGAAGTTCTGTGGCGGTGATCACTCTTTTGATTATTTATGAACCCAATAATAGATGCCCAAATATTCCCTAATGGACCTAGCTATTGAGTGAGGCAACTGATATCCTTTGTTCCACAATCACGGTCCAAATTGAATGGTAAGGAATGATAAATGACATGGCCTCAATAATTGTGACTCACATCACCATCCTACTCATGATAAGTTTTTTTAATACAATTGAGCACAAATTCTCGAATGCACATACAAAATACCATTTTATTTTGTCAATGCTTATATATATTAGGCAATTCCACCCATAACATATATCGCTCTACACTCGTGACGAAATATTCAATACCAATGCCATGAACCCCAAAATAAGAATGATGTTGCAGTAGTCATGTTAGGTAGTTTTTGTCAATTTAGCATTAATTGAACTTAGATTACATTCAATGTTACGATTAACCCCAAATGTTGCAAAAACGATTGATGAAAAGGGTCATAGAGTTAACCTTATGTAGGCCACACACACATTGTCCATAGATTACTATAGACATTCAAGTGAAAACAACATAATCATTGTACTAATGAATTTAATTACAAGACACACACTTCAAATATGAAATGATGACATCAAATTTAAAAAGTTGGATAAATGAGCTTAAATGAAATTTGATTTTATTAATGTGGCATCAAAATCGTCATTTAAAGCATATCGATCATAGAGGAAGTGCTAACAAATAAGTCCAAAGAGAGAGAGGTCATTCAATATCAAGAACTTATGGGACTCAACAAGATGCAAAAAATGACACTCATATGTTGAATAGTCAAATGAAAAATAAGGAAAACCTTTGCTCAATTTCACAAAAAATAAGCTGGAAACTATCTTTTTAAGTCACATGCAATCATGCTAAAATATGTACATCCTCAAAAAAATTAGTGCAATTCCAGTGTAGTAAATACTAGTAAAAACTGTACAGGAAACTACACTTGAATATATGTCATATACTAATGTCATCCCTTTCTGTTGAGACTCTCAAGTAACGGTATTTATTATTTTAAATGTATATTGCAACGAAAACTCCTTCCATTGACATGGTGACCTATACATCAACATTCTGAGCACGATAATTGACTTCTTCCTTGCCTTTATTTTCAACTTTAACACCAACTGATTTCTCAACGTCAACTTGTTTATACTTTGGTAGGGTTTTAAAATAAATGTTTCTAAATTAAAGAGAAGTAATTGCATTTAGTAACATCATACACCAGATAAAGTGCATAGTAACTAAGATATTCCCTAGTTGTTTTTTTGAACAAAGAACACATGATTTTGTAGATGGGCCTTGATTCATAGGGAGCAAATGACTTTATCTAGGATTTTTAAGGTTGTTAACATTGAAGTGCTAATACAAGGGACATAACACTGATCTCAAGAACTTACTCTTAGAAATTCAATTTGGGCTAGATAGTTTGAAAAAAAACTTGAATTCGCCCCCCTATGATCTCATCTGCTCTGTAATTGAATGACCTAGAGAAAATTTCCATTCTGGGCTAGAGAGATAAATCAAGAAGAGCATATACAACAAATGGAATTGATTTATAAATCCTATTTGAGACACAAAGTTATGTGGTGATGATGACTCTATTGATTATTTAAAGACCCAATAATGAAGGCTCAAATATTCCCTAATGGACCTATTTAACGAATGAGGCAATTGATATCCTCTATTCCATAATCATAGTCCAAATTGATGGTAAGGAATGACCAATGACATGGCCTCAATACTGGTGATTCACATAAACATCCTACTCATGATATGGTTTTTTTAATACAATTGAGCACAAATTCTTGAATGCACATAGAAATTACCATTTTATTTTGTCAATTCTTGTATATATTAAGCAATTCCATGCATAACATAGATCGCTCTACACTGGTGACAAAATATTCAATAGCAATTCCATGAAACCTCATAATAACCATGATGCTTTAGTAGTCATGTTAGGTAGTTATTGTCATTTTAGAATTGACTGAACTTAGAGATTGAATTGAACAATACAATTAACCCCAAACGTTGTAAAAACAAAAGTGATGCAAAGGGTCATAGATTTAACCTTATGTAGGCCATGCAAACCCTATTCACATATTTCTATAGGCATCCTGTTGAAAATGCAACAAGATGATGGAGCTTAGTGAAATGAAGTCGCCTTCATTAAGTGGGCCCGCAGGATATTTTTGGCGCAAAGTCTATTTTTAGA
>JAXQQM020071222.1:0-84889 GCA_034641835.2 Pinus albicaulis | reverse complement strand
AAGTTTAGTAGTACAAATATGACATATGTATACGAAGGTGAGTCTGAGAAGGCTTCACTAATCTTTGGACTCGCCATCTCCTCCTGATCATCTACATGGGCAATAAAATTTATGTCTAGGGTATTACAGTTAGATTCATCCATAAGTCTAGCTAATCGTTTACCTTTGATGAGTTTTGTGGGTTTTATCTCTATGTCATATTATAAGATAGTGGCAATCCACTTACCTCTTCTTCCATCAGGACCATCCTGAGTAAGAATCTCTTTTACCACAGAATTTGGGACATAGGCAATGATATGAGAGTGGAGAATATAAACTCTGAAGTATTTAATGGCCTTAACCAAAGCTAAGGCTTGTTTCTCCATAATCTTGTACTTCAGAGGGGCATCTCTAAGGGTATTACTGAAAAAATATATGGGTTGTTCAAATCCTTGGTCATTTTTCTGTAGTAAAATTGTAGAATGGTGTGTTCTGAAGCAAATGAAAAAATTATGAAATCTTTTTTAAAGTCAGGACTTATTAGGACTGGAGCTTTGGTTAAGGATTTTTTGATGGAGTCAAATGATTGTTTAGCCTCAACATTCCATTTCAGAACTGAATCTTTTTTGAGCATGTTATTTAGTTCTCTAATTATCTCAGCTAAATTAGATATGAATCTTCTTAAGAAATTAATCTTACCTAGAAAGGCTTGTAATTCTTTGATGTTTCTTGGTGGAATGATGTTCAGAATTGCTTCTATCCTAGCAAGATCTATTCTGATCCCTTATTTACAAATTATGTGTCCAAGTAACTTGCCTTATTCTAATACAAATAGACTTTTCTTAGGATTTAAAGAGATGCCAAATTTCCTGCACTTAATAAAAACTTGTCTCAAATGATCCAAGTGTTCATTATCAATTTTGGAAAACATAGTAATTCCATCTAAGCAAATTACTAAGAAATCACGTATTTCCTTTGAAAAATCTATGTCCATAGCCCTTTGAAAGGTTTCCCCTGCATTCATTAGACCAAAAGGCATTTTCACATACATAAAAGTGCCCCAAGGAGAAGTAAATGTTATTTTAGCTTGATCTTATTTTTGGACGAAAATTTGGTTGTATCCTAAGAAACCATCTAAAAGTGACATCCTAGAAGAGCCAACTACCCTTTGTAATATATGATCCATTTTAGGTAAACGATAATTGTCTTTCAAGGACACTTTGTTCAGATTCCTAAAGTCAACACATAACCTTATCTCTCTAGTTTTTTTCTTGTTGGAACTAGGTTGGAAACCCAATCTGAATATCTGATTGGTGCAATTATCTATGCATCATACATTATTTTCACTTCTTTTTTTATCAAAGGTAATAAAAGAGGGTGAATTCTACTCAATTTTTTTTTAAACGGCTTTTGATCTTCTTTTATTCGAATTTTATGTTGGATTATGCTGGTGTCATAGGATTTGAGATCCTCATAACTCCAGGCAAAAACATCTTGATATTCCATTAAAATAATAATGCATTTTTCCTTTTCTTGTTGAGGTAATTTTTTGGAAATTTTGATTATTTTGGGTTTTAACTCTGTTCCAATATTACACTCTTCTATATTAGATCTAATTGGCTCCATTTTAGGTTTTCTAGCTACATCATTTGATTCAAAAAGATCTTCTTAAGGAGTTAAACCTTTGGGTAAGAAATTATCCATAAGATTCAATATGTCTGATTCATCATCAATAATTTATTCAATCTCTACTTTCGCTAAGCTATCTATATCTGCTTGACTAAATCTAGTTGGTTTATCAAACTTTATTCTATTTACATATAATTTATTCAAATCTATTTCACAATCTAAATATTGATCTATAGTACAATCTGTATCTATCTTACAGTTCTCAAATTCACCTTGATTGTTCATAAACTTGTAAATATGTTCATCTTGAGAAAAAATTTTCCAATATCTAAGGTTGTCTGGAATTATTGGCCTATGTTTAACTTCATGAGTATATCTTTGATTAGGTTGGAGTGGTAAATTTCATGTACTAGAAAAGGTTTCTAGACAATGAGCTTGTATATTTTATTTTCTAGGTATAGCAGCAAATTTACATTCCAATAAATCATTAGTTAAATCTATCACAGTGTCTATATATCTTCTTAGAATAGCATTATAAATAGAATAAAATCCATTTAATTGTTTTATGATCAACTTTGAATCTCCAATGATCAAAATTCTTTTTCCTGATGAGTTCCTTATGATTTGGAGTCCTAGAATGAGGGCTTCATACTCAGCCATATTATTGGTACATTTAAAATTGAGCTTGAAAGCATGTAGTTCTGAGTGATTAGTCTCCATGTTGGTTATCCATGCTCCTAATCCTTCTCCTAAATTATTTACAGAACCATAAAATTCTAAATTCCAAAGAGATTTATGAAAAATATTATCATTATTTGGTGCTTTCTTTTTCTCTACTAGTTCAATTCGAATTTCATTAGTTGCATCGTTGCATAGGATAAAAGAATCAAGGTCAGTTGGTGTAGAGTAAATTGGGTAATTTATAGATCTTTATGCGCTACTGACCATGTAATTTATCAATGTTTCCCTATATAACTTTTTAGGCTGGCCAAAAACTAATTTAGTAGCACAAGACATGTCCAATTGTAGATAACCCTCTAACTTTGCTCCCCATGAGCAAGAAAGTAACATTCCATATTTAGGTGGAATATCAGCTACTACAATGTCCATTAATATACTCTTACCAGGATATTGAACTAGTGTTACACACAAATCTTTGATTAAACCTAGGCATTTAACTTTACTTGAATCAAATGATAACAAATATTTCTATGGCCTTGTAATTTCTAGATTGAGAGTTTCCATTGTGGTTTTAGGCATTAGATTATGGGAAGCTCCTGAATCTAGCATGGAATTATGTAAAATTTGATCATGAATGGTAAGACTGATATAACATGGAGGAACTGCTCCATCTGCATGTTTTCCATTCACATCTGGGCCAAATATCAACTCTGGTTGATCATCATTTAGATTTATGGAATCTTCTCCATCATTCATATTTAACGTTTCAGTTATGGTTGATTTATACAAGTTACGTTTTACCAATTCAGTCAAAGGAATTGGTATTTTTAGCTTTGCAATTTTAGATTGTATGTTGAATGCAGGTTGAGATTTAATGATTTGAATCAATTCTTCTTCAGTAATTGTATTTTGTGTTGGTTTGTCTTCTTTTTCTACATTATTTTTTCATTTTCAAGTGGTTTGACATTCTCTGTTTGTGTTTCTGGTGTTTTACTACTCCTAACTTACTTTTGAGGGATTGTTTGTGAAGCAGTAGATGTTCTTTCAGACTTAGAATTATGAGTAGATGTTTTTGAGGTAGAAATTTTTGGATCTACTGATTTAGGATCAGCAGAGGGTATTTTACGATCTAAATTTGATGTTTTAACAGAATTAGAAGCTTTAGTAGCAGTAGATTTCTGTGAACCTTTTGCATCTTGAGCAACTTCATCATTAATATCAACAATTTTAGGGCTTGATGCATTTTTAGAACTAGAAAGGTAATAGTGTTGATTGATTCAGGTAGTGCCCATAATTTTTTTCATTGTAAGGTAGCCAAGGAATTGAATTGTTTCATATACAGATCACCAAAATGTCAAGTGATGGTTGAAAATGGAGGAACTATAAATTTCTCCAGAAAATTCCCTAATATCAAGCTAACCATGGGGGAATATGTATTGAATAGTCTAATTCTTATAATTCTAATGGGTGGTGCTGATGTTGTACTAGGAGTACAATGGTTACAATCCTTCAGGATGGTAGCTTTCAATTTTCTAGAAATTTTATTAAATATTTTTCGGAAGGAAAGGAAGTTGAATTACGGTATATCCCAGGGAATTCGGGAAATATATTAATCTCTAATGTCATGAAAAATATTCTAAAGAAAGAACAATCACAATTATGCTCACTAGAAGTTCCAACATAATAATCATCTATTTCTCTAGATCCCAAAAAATCCTTGGACAAAAATTCCAGGCTATTTGAGACTCCCAAAGGACTCTCACCTATTTGTGATCATAATCATGATATTCATTTGATTCTAGGAAGTGTTCCTCCAAAAATCAAGCCTTATAGATATACTTTTCTTCAAAAGAGTGAAATTGAACGTATGATTGCAGAAATGTTAGAGGCTGGTATAATTCAACCTAGTCAAAGTTCTTTCTCTGCTCTAGTAGTATTGGTACACAAGAGGAATGGATCATGGCACATGTGTCTGATTTATAGGGAGCTCAATAATATCACTATTAAAGTTAAATTCCCATTATCGTGATTGATGAATTATGAGATAGAGAAATTTATTTTACCAAGTTGGATCTTCCTTGAGGATGTTATCAAATTAGAATGAAGACTAATGATATTCCGAAAACAACATTTCACACTCATCAGGGTCATTACGAATTTTTGGTCATGCCTTTTTTCCTTACGAGTTCACCTTCTACATTTTAAGCATTGATGAATTCAATTTTCAAACCCTTCCTTAGAAAATTTGTTTTAGTATTTTTTGATGATATACTAATCTACATCAGGTCTTGGAAGGATAATTTTCAACATGTTGACAGGGTGCTCAAAATATTGGAAGAGAAAGAATTATATGCGAAAACCTCCAAATGTTTCTTTGGAGTACAAGAGTTGGAATATATGTGTCATATTGTATCTCACGAGGGTGTTAAGGTAGACTAACCAAATTAAAGCCATTATAGAATGGAAAGTACAAACCACCATAAAGAAGTTGCACGGATTTCTACAGTTAACATGGTATTATTGGAAGTTTTTAATAATTATGGGAGAATAGAAGCACCTCTTACAACATTATTGAAGAAAGAGGCAATTTCATGGACTCCTAAAGCAACTAAGTCCTTTGAGCATCTTAAAGAGGAAATGTGCCTAGCACTGGTCCTAGCTACGCCAGACTTCAAAAAAACCTTTATTGGTGAATGTGATGCCTTAGGAAATAGAACTGGTGTGGTTTTAATGCAATAAGGAAGACCCATTTATTTTTAAAGTCATCTAATCAAATGAGAGTATTTAGATAAAGCTATTTATGAGAAGGAAATGTTGGCAATATCTCATGCACTAAAGAAATGGTGAGCTTACCTAATGGCAAGACACTTGAAGGTAAAAACTGATGATGATAGTCTTAAATACTTATTGGAACAAAGACTATATTTGGAAGAGCAATGAAATTAGTTCATAAAAATGTTGGGTTATGACCTTGAAATCATCTACAAAAATTGGAAGCTAAATATTGTTGCAGATGCACTCTCAAGAAAGGATGAAGAGGCTGAAGCATTGCAATGTGCCATTTCTATTATTGAACCAGATTGCATAACTGAAGCAAGGGATGAATGGAAGAAGGATGAATAAGTGTGGATAGTCATTCGAAAGTTGCAGCAATATCCTAGTACATATGATACATTTAGTTGGAAAAATGATTCCTTATGGTACAAAGATCGCTTATATCTTTGTAAGAATTCCCAAATAAATAAAAAGATTCTTTTGGAATTGGACACATCTCCCTTAGGAGGACACTTAGGATTTCAAAAAACTTACCACCATGTGAATAGATATTTTTTTTGGGATGGTCTTAAACTTGATATTCAAAAGTGTGTGGCAGAATGTTTGGTTTTCCAGCAAAATAAAGTTGAGATAATTAATATCTCGTGTATTCTATAACCTTTATCCATTCCAAGTCAATGTTGGAAGGAGATTTCAATTGACTTTATAACATTTTTACTTAATTCTGAAGGAAAGAGTGTCATTATGGTGGTATTTGATAGACTTACCAAGTGTTACACAACATTTTTTCACTGTCCCTGCAATCCTAACTCGTACATTGGAGGGTTGTTTCTGTGACCAATAAGCAATGTCATGCTTTTAAAATACCATCTGTTATCACCTGATCTGAACCTCGGGCTCAAGAATGGAAAATCAGGGTAGCATCAAAACCATGCTCAACCTTGTAGCTAGTGCTACAAGGTCAGGAAAAGGCTCTCTCCATGAAAATATATTCAACAAAAGTACAAATATGAAGTGATTTTAGGCTAGGTATAATAATGGGAAATGTTTTAATGAAAGAATTTTTCAGGGATGTATGGAATAAATGGGACAGTTTGAATCAGGGATACAAGGTATTTCGTGGGGCAAGGTAGGAAGGAACTTTAGCAATTAAGTTTAAATAATAATGGGATGGAAAGACTGATGAGGAGCGGAAAAGGGCATAAGATATGGATCCTTTTCAGACAGAAGAAAACATAGAATATTGAATGATTTCCCAAGGTAGAGCACAAAAATGGATTCTACCTATTTATCTTGAAAGCATTCAACCAGAAATGTTGATGGATGAAAGGTGAACGTAACAAATTTACATATGAACACAAAGGAGAGAACAAATGCTAAAATTCATACCACATGGATCCCACAAATCAGAGTTGCATTTCTATTAATTCCCTATCCAAAACTGTTACAGTGGAGTGTAGAGCATCCTCCTTGATTTCCACACTATTCCCTTACTTAATGACTTACCGACTCACTTACAAATGATTCAAAATTACATTAAATAGACGATAATGTGAGGGAAGTAGATCCACAGAAAAAGGGAGTTTTTTTACCAACTCAGAACTGAAATCCGAATATAGGAAAGAGAACCAACAATCTGCTCCTGAAAGGGAGGAACAACAATAAGTTTTGACCACTTGGGCAGATTCAGTGATACGCTGGATGAAATAAAAATAGGAAATCTGAAAAATAGATCCCCCATTTTACTGCTGCTGTAGAAGTATCTATCTCATAATTAGCTCTTGGCCCTTTGACTGTTTCTTTTCTTTATCAAAATTCTCATATATGCCGAGAAATTCCCTTTTGAATATATCAAAACTGAATTTATGCCTTCAATGAAGAAAAATATTTATTTGAATGGAAGGAGCGAAGGGAAAGGAGGTGGGATTCTAATCGCATTCGCAATCGGAATCAGAGGGGAGGAAAAGGATATAAAATATAGTGGAGCATTTGAAAATACATGTTGTGATGGTGTAATCACAATCGGGGATCATAGGAAAGGGGAAGATGGTATGAGAATGAGGCAAAAACTCCGATGTGATTGGAAAGGTCCGATGGGGTTTATACAATAGAAGAGCGAAGAAATCCCTTTAAAACAAATGAAAATTATTTTCTTCTTTTTACAAAAGGAAAAGATCGAATTTCATTTGAAAAAAGGGGAAGGGATTTAAGGTGGGACCGGGGGGACAATTGCAATCGGAATCGGATGTGAAGGGAGGTGTTAAGGAGAAATAGGATTTTCACCGATGCGATTGGGGATAAGCAATAAGGGGGGGGATTTCTTTGTATAAAATGAAATAAAACAAAATTTAAGATTTACAAAGGGTAGAGTATTGTGTGGTGGGACCTGAAGATCAATCGGAGCGGGGCCAAGTGTATTGGGAACACGCCGATTGTGATGGTGCGAAAGTGTATGAGTATTCCGATTGGAGTGGCTGATCGATGGTGGAGGAATAATCGGGCGGAGTCAATCGGGACTGACTTGATCGGAGGGGATCCTTTGTAAGTGCCAATTGTGATGAAGCGATTGCATACGGGCCGTCGGATCATTGATCGAAACAACGGTTAGGATGACATTGGGCGGGGTCAATTGGTGATATTCAATCGGAGGGAATCAATGCAATCGCATCGGAGTTTTGAGAATGGCCAATTGGAATGCACAACAAGTATGGTGCGATTGCGATCAGCGGGAATTTATAATATAAAACCTTAAAACTTTATTATAAGGTTTAAGGGGTGTTGTGGGGAAGTGGTTTGTTTAAATCACATCGGATTTATATAATACTTTTGCAATGTGATTATGTAATTGGAAGGGGAAAACGGGTTTGATCGGGACTTTATAATAAAAAACTTTAAATGTTATTATCAATTTTAAGGGAAAATGAGGAAAAAAGGGTTTTGTTTTGGGTATAGGGGAGCTTTTTTCACTTAGGCATAAATTTCAATCCAGGAGTCAGTTTTGAGAGTATAATATACCGTTGGAAAGCTCTTTCCGGGCTTTTTCTGATGAAAATAGTTAGAAAATGATTTGAAGTTGAAAATGCAGTTGAAAATGTCTCTGAAATGCATGGTGGTGACTTTACGAAGATAATAGCTTCTGAAGTGTGACTTATTACATATGATGACATAAAATTACATAAAGATAATAATAAAAGTAAAGTATCATATTTTCACCTCAAAACAGGGTTTTGAGGTGAAAATGACATCAAGCTGAATAAAATATTTCTTTGATCTTCCCAGACATTGTGACTTTGAGTTTATTAGATCTCCTAATGACCTTGCTGACATTTATTGACACTTGACTCATTAATTTGACCATGGTGAGACCCTAGAACCAAATGAGACCAACCCTATGACCTAATAACGTGGATGGGAGTGAAAGTGACTAATGACTAAGACCATAGAGAGGAGAATCAACAAGTTTCACATGAGGGAAAATTGATGAAAGACCAATACCATCAATGAATCCATGACCTAATGGAATGATGAAAATTTATGGTATGGGACTCCTAATATGCAAATGCAAAAGAGCGATTTTGATCATTGATGGCAGTATGACTAGACTGACACTAACATTGGCTCCAATGGGGATGGTAGCTCCTTGGAGGTGGCAAGAAAATCAGAGACCTAGTAGCCTTATCCATTGGGCATGGAGTCAATAGCTAAAAACCAAATTGAATACTGAAAGAAACTCTACTCGACAAACTAACTAAAAAAGTGACTCAAAGCTAACCTAGACAAAACTTAACATTTGAAGCTTGATGGCAGTACATGACCAAGACTTGAGGGTTTCAAATCCTGTTGACAAACACCTGTGTTTTTTTTGAAAACCAAAGTACCATTAGGCTATATAAAAATGCCAATGTAACCAATCAAGTAGATGCCCCCTTGATTTATTTTTTTGTTCAGATCCTCTGGATAAAAATAGATACTTGCAACTAGGCATCCAAAATCATAGTTGACCATGATCTCCTTCATCACTAAATACTGCAATAATTATCTTCACTGTTGACTACAATAGATTTTCCAGCAGATCCTGAAAAACATGAAGATTTACCTCCTGCTAAAGAAACAAGTTGTCATTTTCTCTTGATTTTGATCTTTCTTCATAATGGACCTCAGTAAGAATGTGTTCCTGGCCTTCAAAAAAAATTTAACAAGTAGGTGAGCAGATTTCCTCTTGAAAAAACACTTCAAAGCATGAAACGTAGGAAGAAGAATCTGAATGGCAGTTATGAATATTTTGGTCTTTTGTAGTTTGAATATATTGTTGATCATGTTCATATGATATGAAAAATAGATTTTCATGTTTCTTATTACATTCATAAATCATAAGAAAAGAAACTTCAGATGATTCTTGAAAGCCAAAAATGACATTTCTATCATCTACCGAAAGTTCATCCAAAGAAACTTTTTCACTTACTTGAACAAATATTTCATCTTGTTTTTGATAAAGGGAGGGGGTTACCTCATGGTGAGGACTTTGTTCTGATAGGATGGGAACACTTAGTTCTATAACTCTGTTTTCTTCATCTGAGGTGGCCTTAACAATATAACTCTTCTTTATGGGATCTGGAACAACATGTTCTTCCTCATCACATTTTAACTCTAGATCCTGCTTAACTTTATCACTATGTGAGATTGGAACATAATTTTCCTGCATCTCGTCCTTTATTTCAATCAGATCTAAAATAAAACCTTGTCTTCCATCACGTTCAACTATACAAAGATCTTCAGCCTACTGATCTTGATAAGTATCTTCTAAGATTTCTATATGCTACTGAAATGGATTCTCATATAGTGCTTCCATGATTTCTTCATCCATGAATTCATCATCTCCATAAAAATCCTCAATATTTTCAATGAAACTATTAACATGTTTACAACAATTATGCACTAATATTAAGGATGGACAAGATTATTTATACCTTTCTAAGAATATTGTATGAAAATATTTCAAACAATAAATACAGGAAGGTGGCAGACTTTCATACCAAGATCAAGCTTCATCTTCCAGAGTAGCCATGAAAAACTTCATCAAGCAATCTTCATGAAAATCAATCTTTAACTTATGCACATGGATGTGAAATTTCACCAGATGAAGAGCAACATCATTACCTTTCACATTTCTGAACATAAGCAAATTCATTTGCCAATCTACTTTAGGCATCTTATTTGGAAAACTTGGAATGTGATCTCGATTCATGGGAGCATACCTTCTTGCAAAATTTTCCATCTTCAAACAAATATCCTAAAGCTAATGATCTTCCTATAGTGGAGTCACCACGAAGGATTTTATTTTCTGGATCTTTCAGTGAATGGAGTCGCCAAGTGAATGATTCAGCCTTCATATATATTTCAATGTTGTTCACCATCAACAATCAGATCTAAACTTTGTCATTATTTATCAGGGAAGATATTACTGGGGTGATCAATCTTTTATGCTCTAATACCACAAATATACTATTACTATGGATATTTGGAATAAGTGCTTGTAATTTTATTCCCCTCCAAAGCACTTTCAACAATGTTATCCTTGCAATAATATTTTAAACCTCTCAAAAAAATATTTAAAGTTTAATATGATATAGGGGAACACATTTAAGAATACTTAAGAAAACCTTATCACTCTAGTCATAATATCAAAAATGTTATAACAATGGCCCTATTCCTTTAAGAACCACCAACCTTCGAACTTATATCACTAAACCCATTTATTCTACCAACGCGACATACATTTCATTCAACGGGCCCCACGCATATATTATTCACTTTTATGGATTAAATAAACATTTAACAATGTAAAACCACCAGACCATACCTCTATTTATTGCTCATGCACTCCACTGTGCGATTTCCATCAGAACTAACATTCTCTAGATCGAACGATCCTCGTTAATATCACGTTTTTTCAAAGGCCGAGGGTTAACACATGAAATTTGGGCGATATGGATGGTATTTTGGAGATGAAGTGCCCAAATATTGTTTGATCGTGTTTTTTTGGCATGGTTTTGCTCCGGGCCAAAAGCGGCGTGACAAAGGTGGTATTGTTTTCTGAAACCCACTTCTGGTAAATGAACTACGCTTAACTCGGGTTTTTACTGTAGTTTGGCACTTAACTCCTCGCGTTAACTCAATGGATAGGTCCCACTAATATTACTTCGCCGGCAACAGAACAAATATTTTCACTTCAACAACAGAGATTTCTAAGGGATTCTTGCATTCTATATAACCAAGGTTTAACTTTAGACAGAGGTTTTAATATTCTTCATTCACACAGTGCATGACTATGATTTTCTCGTCTACAGGGCCTCTATTTGAATTTCCTCAAAACAGAATAAACACATTCAATTTAAGTGTCGAGAACATGAGCTCGAAGACAATCAGATCGGATCCCCAGTGGAGTCACCAGAAATGTTATCACCTGATATGAACCTCAGGTTGAAGAAAGGAAAATAAGGGTAGCATCAAAACCATGCTCAGCCTTGTAGCTAGCCCTACAAGGTCAGGAGAGGGCTCTCTCCATGAAAATATATTCAACAAAAGTACAATTATGAACTGATTTTAGGCTAGGTATAATAATGGGAAATGTTTTAATGAATGAATTTTTCAGGGATGTATGGAATAAATGGGACAGTTTGAATCGGGGAATTAAAGCAGGGATACAGGGTATTTCATGGGGCAAGGTAGGCAGGAACATCAGAAATTAAGTTTAAATAATAATGGGATGGAAAGACTGATGAGGAGCTGAAAAGGGCATAAGAGATGGATCCTTTTCAGACAGAAGAAAACACAGAATATTGAATGATTTCCCAAGGAAGATCATAAAAATGGATTCTACCTATCTATCTTGAAAGCATTCAACTAGAAATTTTTATGGATGAAAGGTGAACATAACAAATTTACATATGAACACAAAGGAGAGAAAAAATGCTAAAATTAATACCACATGGATCCCACAAATCAGAGTTGCATTTCTTATTAATTCCCTGTCCAAAACTGTTACAGTGGAGTGTAGAACATCCTCCTTGATTTCCACACTATTCCCTTACTTATTGACTTACCGACTCACTTACAAATGATTCAAAATTACATTAAATAGACCAAAATGTGAGGGAAGTAGATCATAAAAAAAGGGGAGTTGTTTTACCAACTCAGAACTGAAATCCAAAGATAGGAAAGAGAACCAACAATCTGCTCCTGAAAGGGAGGAACAACAATGAGTTTTTACCACTTGGGCAGATTCAATGATATGCTGGATGAAAGAAAAATAGGCAATCTGAAAAACGGATCCCCTATTTTACTGTTGCTGTAGAAGTCTCTATCTCATATTTATCTCTTGGCCCTTTGAATGTTGCTTTTCTTTATCAAAATTCTCATATATGATAAGAAATGCCCTTTTGAAAATATCAAAACTGAATTTATGCCTTCAATGAAGAAAAAGATTCATTTGAATGGAAGGAGCGAAGGGAAAGGTGGTGGGATTCTAATCGCAATCACAATCACAATCAAAGGGGAGGAAAAGGATAGAACATATAGTGGAGCGTTCGAAAATACATGTTGCGATGGTGTAATTGCAATCGGGGATCGGAGGAAAGGGGAAGATGTTATGAGAACGAGGCAAAAAATCCAATGCAATTGGAAAGGTCCGATGGGGTTTATACAATAGAAGAGTGGAGAAATCCCTTTAAAACAAATGAAAATCATTTTCTGATTTTTACAAAGGGAAAAGACCGAATTTCATTTGAAAAAAGGGGAAGGAATTTAAGGTGGGACTAGGGGGACAATCGTAATCGCAATCGGAAGTGAAGGGAGGTGTTAAGGAGCAATGGGGTTTTCACCGATGCTATTAGGGATAAGTGATGAGGGGGGGAGTTCTTTGTATATAATGAAATAAAACAAAATTTAAGATTTACAAAGGAAAATAGCTTTTTTATTATGAAAGGGCGGAATATTATGTGGTGGGACCCGAAGATCAATCGGAATCGGAAATCGGAGGGGAGTGGGGCCAATTTTATTGGGAACACATCGATTGTGATGACGTGACAATGTATGAGCCATCCGATTGGAGGGGCCGATCAATGGTGGAGAAATAATCAGGCAGAGTCAATCGAGAGTGACTCGATTGAAGGGGATCCTTTGTAAGTGCCGATTGCGATGAAGTGATTGCATACGAGCCATCGGATCGTTGATCGGATCAACGGTCGGGATGGCATCGGGGGGGGGGGGGGGTCAATCGACGATATTCAATTGGCGGGATTCAATGCAATCACATTGGATTTTTTTAGAAGGGTCAATAGGAATGCACAACAATTATGGTGCGATAGCGATCGGGGGGGATTTATAATATAAAACCTTAAAACTTTATTATAAGGTTTAAGGGGTATTGTGGGGAAGTGGTTTGTTTAAATTTCATCGGATTTATATAAGACTTTTGCAATGTGATTATGTCATTGGAAGGGGAAAAGGGGTTTGATCTGGACTTTATAATAAAAAAATTTAAATTTTATTATCAAGTTTAAGGGAAAATGAGGAAAAAAGTGTTTGGTTTAGGGTATAGGGGAGATTTTTTCACTTAGGCATAAATTTCAATCTAGGAGTCAGTTTTGAGAGTATAATATACTGTTGGAAAGCTCTTTCCAGGAAATTACTGATGAAAATACTTAGAGCTTGATTTGAAACTAAAAATGTGGTGGAAAATGTCTCTGAAAGGCAAGGTGGTGACTTTGTGGAGATAGCAACTTCCGAAATGTGACTTATTACATATGATGACATAAAATTACATAAAGATAATAATAAAAGTAAAGTATCATATTTTCACCTCAAAATAGGGTTTTGAGGTGAAAATGACATCAAGCTGAATAAAATATTTCTTTGATCTTCCCAGATGTCGTGACTTTGAGTTTATTACATCTCCTCATGACCTTGCTGACATGTATTGACACTTAACTCATTAATTTGACCACGGTGAGACCCTAAAACCTAATGAGACCAACCCTATGACCTAATAACATGGATGGGAGTGAAGGTGACTCATGACTAAGACCATAGAGAGGAGAACCAGCAAGTTTCACATGAGGGAAAATTGATGAAAGACCACTACCATTAATGAATCCATGACCTAATGGAATGATGAAAATTTATGGTATGGGACTCCTAATATGCAAATGCAAAAGAGCGATTTTGATCACTGATGGCAGTATGAATAGACTGACACTAACACCATCCTTGCATCCCTTTTGATGAAAGCAATATTGTTCTTGCTGACATTTCCCTAAGCAGAGTAGCTCGTTACACCCTCGTGCCGCCTAGGAAATTTAACACTGAGCCCGCGCCAGTTGGTGCTCTGTGCCAGTTAGACACTCACACGAAGCTGTTTATGGAATTTTTTTTTAAAATAGAGGCGGAGGTTCCATTCCAACCACCTCAAGGATGATCCATTGGTAGTGGTTGAACTGAAACAACCGCAGACTCCTTCCTTTAGTTAGTATTTTCCATGTCCCTTGGAACTCTCCTAAAGGATATTACTCCTTCCCACCTTTTTAGGGATCCCAGCCTCCTCCCTTTCCTCTATATAATAAACTATCTTTTTTAGTAGAAGCTAGCTTAACACATTATAGCGAAATAGCTGAACGATTGAATAGCTGAACTAGGAGAATTATACTATAGATAAGCTGCTACAGAAGATAGAGTAATAAATATTGTGTTGAGAGAGCTCAAATCGATGACTTCTAAGAGACCTTGAGTCTGAATTACCTGACCAACAATTGAGACATGCTTCGTCTGAACCCCACTGGAGGAAAATGCAACGTCAAAGCATCAGTTGTACTCTTCCTTCTACTCATTAATATACAAGGCAATTTTTTTGGTTCCACTATTGTGTTATGATTCTTATTTGATGCGATATGTTTAGCGCTCTATGCCTGGCTAATAGTTGTGAGTGAAACTATTATATCATATGTTGTTCTTGTTCTTTTTCCTATGTGCGGGTACCTAAGCGTGACACCGACCGGATCGTGATTTTCCAAGGAAGGAGCGAGAGGCCACTACTCTTTCTACAACATTGACAACGTTGGATTCAAGGTAGGTCAATCTACCATGTATTTTGTTGATTCATTAACTAGGAAGCAACATTTTAGCATTTCCTTTTGTTACTAGACCCACCCTAGGGCTATAGGGATTCTCTCTATCCACAAAGATGATTTACCTTCATAACAAATTGGTGACTCTGCTAGGGAATAGTATGAGTTTTTCGTGTCATCCTCTTGGGTCAGTTTCAATTACTGGTGTAGTTATCTATCCTTTTCTGGTTTTATTGCTAAGTTTCCATCCTCTGTTCAGCTCTAGAGTGTCAAGGTTGACCTCTGTCATTAGGTTAGGGTTTTTTCCTCTTTTTCCCTTAGGTATCCAGCTTGGCGCATTTTTTGTCTGGACAATTTCCGATTGTTGTATGTTTCTCTTTTAGCACTTGCGCCAACCTCTGTATGGAACGGATTACAGCCTTACAGTCATTCCAACCCCTGTAGGTTTTGGTTTGACCTCCCTAATGCGTATTTTGGCCATTTTTTCTAGCTTCTGGGTTATTTTTTAGTGTGTTTACGCCTTTGTAGATTGTGTTGACTACTGTAGACTTGCTTCCCAAAGTCGTTTTTCTGTTTTATTTTCGGTTTCATTTAAGACCTTCGAGTTTCTGAGTGTTCTTGACACCGAGCATTCTGTTCGAGAACAAGCTTCTTTGATTGTTATCAGTCTCATTTCGGGTCATTAGACCGAGTTTTTCTTGATCTTTTTGTTTTGTTGACTGAATGGTATCTTCATTTTTTTATTTGTCCTTCTTCTTCAATAATTTGAGCATTGATTACTTTTCTTATTTGGGTCACTTTAGGAAACTCTCTTTTTAGATTGAAGGTTTTCTCCATTAGCTTGCATGTTTTGTGTATGTTTCACTTTGGTTGAGTCATTCACTTTCAAAACCTTACATTCACAAACCTAAAAATAGTGTTTACTTTGTTTTCCATTGAATTAGCACAATGTGTGCTTCACTTCATTGAAAATTCAAAAAATTAAAAAATATCTTTGCATTATTTTGTTGCATCGAAAGTGAAACTTTCCTTTACATAACTAGCATTTGTCAATCTAGGAAGAAATTTCATTTTCAATTAATTGCATTAAGGGCATTTGAAGTTTCTTCGCATATTTTCTTTGCTTGTTTGTTTGAAACATTTATATCCTTCTTATAACTAGAATCCATCGAATTAAAATGATGTTCATTTGCATATAGTTTGCATCTAGGAAGTTGAGCTCCACATTTGGTAGGGCTTGGAAATTGAAACATAATTCAACATTAAATTTAAAATTTAATCAATGAACCTAAGGCAACATTGGAACCTAATGAAACATTTCTAGTGGTATAGGCTAGAGACGTGTTCCGGCGTCTTAAAACCTAGTAGTTTTCGCTCACCTTTTGGCTTCAGACAGCGCTAGTACGGACTTGTGCTCCCCGTATCGTTGTGTATATAAAGGGAAACCCCTCTAGGTTGTAATCCTATTATCCATAGGAAGCCGAGTCTGCCACCTTGTAACTGTGATACATCGAACACAACATTCGGGGAGACTATCTACACGTACGTCAAGTCCTTGGTAATTTTTGTTTCATTCGATCACCAAGGTGTATATGGGAGTTCATGGAAACCTGATACATCCTCTTGCTTAGAATTCCTAAGAAGTCATTTCAATTTTTTCGTGACTCGTTAAACAAGACAAGAGATCATCGAGCACTTGTCCTTTCACGATCGTTTCAAATTGAAAGTGACTAGAGTCATATTTTTCTTGTTTCTCGACTCTTAAAACATGAAATAGTGAATTTTGGTTTCAGTGTTATAAAATTAATCACCTACGATTACACGCCCATTGAACGCTTGTTACATGGTTTGATTGATTTCCTTGGTTCTTGATTTTGGTACCTTTGATAGGTTGTCTCTTTTCCTTCCTATTCTGATTTATAGTCAAACTGGCAAAACATCCAGTTTCATCATCCTCATTGCCTCCTAGTGCTGGTTCTTTTTCAGACGCTTCTTTTGAAACCCCTAAATCCACTAGATCTATCGATTTGTCACAGCCTATTCTTTCATCTATCCAACCCCTTGGTACTTGATCTACGCTTGAAGAACCAGTTGAATTCAATTGGCCTCCATTAAAGTGCTTGGTCCGGTTTTGGGGAAGAAGGGGAATTTCCTCCTCTTACGTCTCAATCACCTTTTATTGCTGCTACGGTACCTCCTACTCCCCGTAATATTTTTGAAGATATTACATTGGATAGATATGGATTCCTCCAGTTCTCTTGGTAGTGAAGGAATTCCTGTTTCCATAGGAGAATGTCAAATATTTCCTGAAGATCTCTCTCGTGCCTCCACCCAATCTTCACCACCGCCGGTCTCACTTCTGCTTGGATATAGATCTCTAAGTCAGATTATGTATGGCGTTGCTTCCATTGCTCAATCCAGTGTAGTAAATCCTCCTCCGAGTTCGCTCCTACCTTCGTTGGGGTTATCACCATCGACTCTTGGTTCATTAGTTACTGTCACACCTGTTCCAGTTCAACCAACGATTTGTGTGGCTTCTAGTTTAGTTTCCACTACTTCTGTGATTCTTGGTGGTCTTACTTTTGAAGAATATTTTTTGGCTATTCAGTGAAAAAATTCTCAGGGTTCTCAGCAATCTTAGGCTCCTGCTAATCATGTATATATCTATCCATACCATTATGATGTGTATGGTAATCCAGTCTATTTTCCTCCTATTGATCGTTATCAGGCTGTTTATGATCCTTATCAGAATGTTACTCATCTGGGACCTACTCTACCTGTGCAACCCTCTGGCTTACAAGGACTACCCTCTCAGGGATAACCTTTAGCGTAGTAGGGCCTTGCTTCTGGTCCATAGGGACAACCATATGGTCCACAAGGCTAACCCTTACAAGGAGAGCCTTTGGTCCAACATGGAAAACCCTCTGGTCCCTCGGGTCAACCTTTGAATCAACTCGGATCATCTTTTGGTCCTCGGGGGGAATTTATCCATCACAAGGACAGCCCGTTGCACCTAAATCGCAGCCACATGTTCAGTATGGCCCAAATATTGTCCAACCGGGACAACCCTTTGGTCCTTCTCTGGGTCAAATTGGTCATTAGGGACAACCTGGTCTATCACAACCATCAGGCTAACCTTTCAAACAAGGTCAAACTGGTGGCCCTCAACAACCATTTCAATAGCCGGTTCAACTAACTCAGTAACCATTGCAACCTGCCCACCAGCAGATTCCTTAATTTCCACAGACGGTTTCACCTGTTTACCCTACTCAACAGCCTGCTCAATCTACTCTGCAAGGTCAACCTGCGTAGTCGTAGGGCTTCTATTACCCTCAAGTTTCCTATCAACCAGTATATAGTGTACCCTAAATTCTGTACCCTCAAAATCAACCAGTATATGGTTCACCTCATATTCCTTACCCTCAAAATCAACCTGTGTATCAAAAATCTCAAAGTAATACTTACATTCCACAACAGAATCCTTATGCTACTCAGTAAGGACCTCTCTGGTCTACCTTGACTCAATATCCTAGTCCTCAATTCCAGTATTAACTGAATTATCCTATTCTTAATCCTTATGATCCAAATCCTTCAAGACAGAATATATGGGGACAGAATCCCACTCAGACTGGGTGGAATGTACATCTAGGTCCTTATCAAATACCTTCGATGAATTTCAATACTCAATTACCATTTATTGCTACATTGGAATTACCCGATGTGTGGAAGTTGAAAAATGAACCTATTCTTCATAATCCATATTGGCCTTCGGTTCCGACTAAGATTCCTGGTGATTGTCCTAAAGTTTAGGGTAAGCCTGGTGAAGACCCAAAAACACATGTGATGACTTACCACATGTGGTGTTCTTCTAACTCTTGGGTTGACGATTCTATTCATCTCCATCTTTTCCAACGAACTCTTACTAGTGCCGCTACAAAGTGGTACATTGAGCCTTCTCGTGGAGTTTTCTAAGATTTCAATTCTTTGGCCATGCCATTCCTTACACATTTTCAGTTACCGATCCACTCTGAGACTAGGACGCATCTCCTCACTTCATTGAAACAGGACCGAGCTACTCATATCTTGGATCATATTCATGAGTGGTGGCGTCGTCGTCGCATGATCAAATTTGAGATACCTGATCAACTTCTGACTCATTGGTTCACTACCTCCTTTTTCAATCAAATTACCAAAGATATTACTATGCAGGCATGTGTAACCGAGGAAGAAGCCATTTCTTACGTCCAGTACCCTCATCTCGTTTCCTCTCATTTTGGCACATTTTATGATATCGTGCTTAATGCTCCTCAACCTGGAACTTATAAACCACCAGCGACTCCATCCGTTGATGGTATTATTGGTTCTATATCGCAGACTTCTCAGAAGTCTCCTTCATCTAACTCTGGGAAGCAGAAATCTACTTCTTCCAATAATGTAGCTTCTCAGTCAACTTCAAATTCTGGCACACCCGCAAAAGTGAATGTTGTTCAGGAAAATCCTAAAAATAACACTTCCAAAGGTAAGAAGAAGGGTAAATATAAGGCCAAAGATGATACCCCAAGAGAGGATTCTCCAAAACCTCATTCCGCTGATAGTTCTCAATGCAAACCGAAGTATCCTTGTTTGATTTGTGATGATGAGCACTTCACTGAGGACTATCCTCAATGGTCTGAAGTGATTCGATTGCTCAAAGGCACCTAAGGAGCTCTGGTTGTTCTTAAATAACCTTTCCCTCAATAATATCAAATGGTAGAGCACCCTCTGTCCTCTGCTCCATCTGGTTTGCAGGTGTTCATGATGAACATTTCTGCACCTGTTTCTATTGCTACTCGATCAAAAGATTATTTTGGTTCACATCAGGCAACGGGGAAAGAGGTCGCTGATGTTCCTCCTCATCCTCTTATTTCTATCCCTCTTGAGATTGAACAGCCTAGCACCGAATCCGTTGTGCGACCACCTTCCAAAGGTGTGATCTGCAAGTCTTTGTACAATCCCAATGCCCATGCTACTCATCATTACAGTATTGTTAAGGATTTGGCTCAAGTGTCGTCTGCAATGTTTGCATTAGAATTACTTCAAATTTTTCCTTTGCAATGGAAGGATTTTCTATCAGTGATAGGTGGAATTGATCCTACCGATACTAGCTTTCATGCTTTCGATTCAGAGAATTTCATCCTGTGACTCCTGCACCAAATTACGCTCATCATTGAAGTTGGTATAAATGGTTTGAATATTCACTAGGCTATTGTGGGTGAGGGTACATCTACCTATGTTATGTCATCTACTTGTTGGAAAGCCATTGGTTCTCCAACTCTTACCTCATAAGCCCAGTGTCCTTGAAGCATTTGATGGAAGAGAATCTAAGCCTCTTGGTGTTCTCGCTAGTTTACCGATCACGTTAGAAGGGAAGACAGTCAATGTTGAGGTTAAAGTCATTGGTGAAAAACTCAATTATAATCTTCTCCTTGGTCGCAGTTGGACTCACACCATGTTGTGCATTCTATCCACTCTCTTTTGTGTTTTGAAGTTCCCGCATGAAGGAAAGATTATTACTATTGATCAATTGTACTTTTTCACTTCTTCTTCCGAGAACAACGTTCCATATGTGTACAAGGTTCATACTCCCTACGAGAGCATAGGACCACGCCTTTTCAAGGATCCTGTCCTCATGGGTGTTTTCCCTCTTCCACCACCGAATACTATTTAGGTAAACAGGATTTCTCAAACCAATGACCCTTGGGTTATCCCTTCTCCTAAAAAAATTAATTCCTTTAGGGATTTGATGCCATTGAGTCCGATTGAAATTTATTATTGTGAACTCATTGCTGCATCGAACACTCCTTCCTTTGATTCTTCTCCTTCTTATTTTTTTGTAAATTTAGTAAGACCTTTCTATTTTCTATTTATATTTGCAAAGAAGGTTACAAAATTATAAATTCATTCTATGGCCTCAACCTGCCCGTTGGAAACCAAGTCTATTGGCCATCTCGGTGCATGAAAAGTAAACCAAAATTGGAATAGTTTCATCTGTCTATGTCCATCATAAGCTAACTGTTCTAGTTCATACGTTTCTACTTGCTGAAAATAGAAACTGAGTTCATGCAAAATTGTAAAATTCATAAAACATCATATTAAAAGGGACCATTAAGTATCTGAAGAAGATACTAGAGCAGGGTCTTTTACTGTAGACCCTGGCATGTCCACTTGCTAGAGTTGTAGGAGCTTCTTTTCCATACGACCCACTCGATCATCAAGTTTGCTAATGTGGTCGGTTGCCTGTTACTGGGTGATTTTAATATGATAAAGTTGGTTTTGCATATCCTGTAGCATGTCCTTCAAGCTATTTTCTATCTTAGGATGGTCTTGTTGAACCTGGCCAGGGGGAAAAATCTGCATGGCCTTTGCAAGAAGACACTTAAGCATCTAGTATGTGTGGATAGTCTGTTGGAAAGACGTGAGTCGGCCTCAGGTATTGCCTGGGTCTGTTATGAAATCCAAGATTTCAGTTTTAGCTTCAAGGTCCTCAGGATCTGTCTGTATTTCCCTTTCCCAGCCACGAATTTCCTGGCGAATCGTGGCTGAATTTCCAATGACATAGTTTGCTGCAAGATTCTCTAGAATCTCCAAATTAGATTTCCTACCACGTTTCTTTGGGGCTGACTCGGGCTGAACCTTCTATTTCTATTTGGAAATTTGGGAGGAGGACCTACGCTTCCCCATGGCGCAGAAGAACCTAACCTGCGACACTGACATGTAGTAATACACAGTAAGGGAGAAGTCAACATTAAGGGACCTCCAAGTTTTCATCCCATTAGCATCAATGATGTTCTTAAAAAAATATTCGAACACTAGGAACCTCAAGACCCTAGAATTTCCACAGTACATGAAGGCGGTTTGCGTTCCTATGGCACAACAGGCCAAGAACCCTATTTCCCAACCCGACTTCCTTAACCTCTGTGCCAAGGTAACCAAGAGAGAAAGGAGCAAAATAGTGAGCAGACGATTTTTGAGGGAAAGACTCCCAAAACAGGTATTCACAATATAACCCCAACCCAAAAAACATGGAAGATTCGTCCACAAGGAAGGAAGCATACAAAGAGTCCACAATATGTTCCAATGGTTTTGAAAAATACATCTACTTAAGTGAATCAAACAACAACTTTGAAAATGAACCATAAAGCAGCTAATACAATGACCCATACAGCCTCTACGACAGTCTGTAGCCCTGGTTGCTACCCAAACCCGACAGCAAACCCTTCATACTAAAAGCCACCACGAAACCTTTATGGTGTCAAACAAAATCAACTTGACTCTGGACTCAGGGCCATAAGGATTTACAACAGAGTAATTCAAATTTGTTAGCAGATTGCAGGGGTCCCGAAAGCAAGGGTTGACCGGCTGCAATTTAGGCGCAAAATTAAAAACCATGAACGAAACCAAATCCACCATTTTAATCATCAAGGAACCTGAAACCATAGCAACTGTAACCATAATAACAAGGAGAAAACTGTGTACATACCACCACTTGGTTGAGTGAACAATGCCCGGCTCCCTCCACTGATGCCTCCAAGTGCTTGCATGCAAGGAGCGATGCGTGCACGAATGAAGGCGAGTAGGTGGCCGACTTACCATTTCTAAAAAATTCCTTCGGCGGTCTGACAGCATAGGCTGTCCACCCTGCATACTCGTTAAAGAGCACATTTTCATGTACTGCTGAGAGATGAAGATCTAATGCGCCATTATGATACTTGATGGCTTGGAGGACGAACAAACCGCCATATTACCACGCCTCTTAAATGCTTTCGGATAGGTGTACACTCTTGACATCTATTTTAAATCCCCTTGGTTTGGTGATTTTGTTTCACCATTTCCTTTGAAAGAAGTGTTTCCTTCCAATGAAGCTACCGTGGAAACCTTGTCTCTTGACGTTCTGTCGTGGGATGATGGTCATCATCGTTCCTCATTTCTACCAAGACTTGGAGCCATGTATACCTCTCTTGAGCATTTTTCCTCTTGGGTTCCATCTCCTCCGCTTCAAACTCCTGTTCAATTCCATTAAAATGGGAATCCTCGAGAACATCTGTATTGGGGTTACCTATTCTTTGAATGAAGTACAAGTTTATACTAGAATTTTTTGTGAATTATGTGATGTCTTTGCATGGTCCTACGAAGAAATGCCCGAAATTGATCCTAACATCGTAGTACATTAGATTCCTACCTACCCTAGTTCGAAACCTATTCGTCAGTGTATTCATCCGGTGCATCCTAGGAAAGTTGTTGCCATTAACACCGAAGTGGAAAAAATTCTCAAAGTTGGTTCCATTTATCCGATTCCCTTGACAGAATGGGTTTCTAATATTGTTCCTGTAGACAAGAAACAGGGCACTATTTGTGTTTGTGTTGACTATTGTGATATCAATTGAGCTTGTCCTAAGGATAATTATCCTACTCCTTTCATCGATCAAGTCCTTGATGACTATGGTAGGAGTGAGATATTTTCCCTTATCGACGGTTTTTCAAGTTATAATCAGATTAATATTCTCCCGACTCATCAGCACAAGACTGCCTTCATCTGTCCTAGGGGTACATTTTCATATAACAAGATTCCCTTTGGTTTGAATAATGTTGGGGCCACATTTGAGCATGCAATGTCTTATGCCTTTCATGATATTAGTCATATCGTTCAACCTTATTTGGATGACCTTTCGGCTCATTCAGCGAAGCGTAGGGATCATCCTAACCATCTTCGCTAGATTTTTCTTCGCTGTAGGCACCATAACATTTGGCTTAATCTGCACAAGTGTGTCTTCTGCATTAATTCTAGTAGACTCTTGGGGTTTATCATTTCCAAAGATAGGATTTGCCTATATTCTCTCAAGGTTTAGGCTATTATCAATCTCCCCTCTCCTTCCTCATTTCATCAGTTGTAGAGTTTACAAGGGAAAGTGTAGGAATTTACAGGGTAAGTTCCGTAGATCAAGAACCAAAGGTCACCGCTCACAAACAGATCACAAATCAGTACACCAATATAATCACATGGTTAAAACCCTCAAAGAGGTAAACATCCCACACCTTGAGCCAACGTAGCCACTTCAAGGAATTTATCAATATAAAAATAAAAGTTACATATGTTTCTCTCATAAATGGTTACCAGACAAATCACCCTCCATGCTCTCTAAATATATATCATGGACCAATCGGGTCTTAAGGCACGGATCAAGTGTCATTAATACCGAGGTGAGAGATAATCATCGGATCACTACAAATCGTGACCGTCGGATTATAAGTTACAAATGTACATGGTAAAGAAACACACTTTACCTAAATCTAAACTAGACTAAGTTATTATTAATTATTTCGTATGTGTGAGAATATCCTAACATCCGCCCTTAAGAACAACTTGGGATAGGATTGAAGGATTTAAAAAGGTGACACAAAAGGAGCCTATTTCCTATGTGTCGACATATCCTAACATCCCCCGTTAAGAAAAAATTGGGATAGGATTGAAGGATTTACAAAAGTGACACAATAGGACAAGGAAGAAGGCATTAGAGCCTATCCCTCCTTAATGACAACTTTCCTGAACTCCAAGCATGGATCGAAGTTTGGTAAAATTTGCTTCTGTGAGAGCCCTCATAAAGATATCGGCTACTTGATCATTGGTCGGATAATACTGCACTTCAAGAACACGATCATGAATGAGATTTTGGATGAAGTGTATGTGGAGTTCAATGTGTTTCATACACTGATGCTGAACTAGATCTTTACATAGCTGAATGGCACTCTGATTATCACACCAAAGTGTATTTGGATGCTGCTGATGAAGTCCAAATCCAAACAGGATCTGACGAAGCCACATGGATTTCTTGTTGGCTTAAACTGCACCATGATAATCTTCTTCTGCTGAGGAAAGGGATATGGCACTTTGTTTCTTACAAGACCAAGTAATAGGTCATGATCCAAGAGTGAATACATATCCTGCAGTGGACTTCCGATCATCAGGGTCACCAACCTAGTCAGAATCAGTGAAACCAATCAACAAGGGAGATGTTCATGCACTGTAATGAATCTCGAACAAAACTGTACCTCAAATATATCGAAGTATTCTTTTAGCTTCTTTCCAGTGACTTTAATGAGGTTGGTGCATAAACTGAGTGATGAGACCAACGGCAAATGAAAGGTCAAGATGGGTATGGGTTAGATACAAAAGTTTACCAACAAGTTGATGGTATAAGGTAGCATCAACTTCAGGGGTAGTACAGTTGACTGAAATCTTGACTCCAGACTGAAAGGGAGAAGGGGCCGGCTTATAGCCTTCCATGTGAAAGTGGTGTAGAATATCATAGACAAACTTGGACTGAAAGATGGTAATGCCTTCCTTGGATTGCAAGACTTGAAGACAAAGGAAATAATGCAAGTGTCCTAAGTCTGTCATTTCAAACTTCTTTTTGAGGATAGACTTCACATGGTTTATATGGTTTGGATCACTACCAGTAAGGATATGATCATCAACATAAATAACAAGGATGGTGAAGGAATTACCCACTTTCTTGGTGTAGACTGTATTTCTAGAATGACACTTAGAAAAGCCAATATCTAAGAGAAATATATCCATTTTGGCATACCAAGCCTGAGTAGCTTGTCTGAGACCATAGAGAGACTTCCTAAGGTGACAAACAAGGCTAGAGTATTTTTGGATAAAGCCAGGGGGTTGTTCCATGTAGATTTCTTCATGCAAATCTCCATGTAAGAAGGCATGTTTAACATCCATCTGATGGAATTCCCATTTAAAGGAGGTAGCAAGGGAAAGAACAAGGCAGATAGAATTCATTTTGGCAATAGGGGAGAAGGTTTCAGTATAGCCAATGCCTTCAAATTGTGAAAAACATTTAGGGACAAGACATGCTTTATGTCTATCCAATTTTTCATTTGGTCCAAACTTTGTTTTGTAAACCCATATGCATCTGACAATTTTTCTTCCTTTTGGAAGAGGAACAAGATCCCAAGTATTGTTGGCCAATAAGGAACGATACTCTTCATTCATAGCTTCATCCCAATCTAGATGACCAGAGGCTTCTTCAAAGGTTTCTGGATCAATTTTTCTGGAACTTGATTTAATAAGGAAAAGGCTCTTTTGAACTGAGAACGTGTACATCATCGATCGACAGGGTCACCTACAAGAGAACCTACTACAGCCCGAGTAGAGCAGACCTATCTTGGAAGTGGTGGAGTATAAGGAACAATTTCACGAGCTGCAGGAGGATTTTCATCCTCGCTGTCATCATCTAAACTAGAAGGAATGCTAGTAAAAATAGAAGAGAGAAAGACAGGTGGCACATATGCCGAATCAAGCTTACAGGCCAAAGGTGGCACACCCATTGAACTAGGCTCGCAAACCGATATATTTTCATCAAAATTTACATCTCTTCTAATGATTATATTTTTGGATTTTGGTTGAAGAAGTCTATATCCTTTGACATATTCATAATATCCAACAAAAATACATTTTTCACTCTTACGTTCTAAGGATTTGTGTTTCGCATCTGGAATATGGGCTCAAGCATCACTTCCAAAAACAAAAAAGTGACTTACATCTGGTTTGATTGAGCTCCAAGCTTCTTCTGGAATTATATTTTTTAATGGATTCTGTAATTTTCACAGTTAATGGCTTCTGCCCAAACCAATTCAGACCAAGTCCTTTAGATTGACGCATACAATTAGCAATTTATTTCAAGGTGTGATTCTTCCTTTCAGCTACACTCTTTTGTTGTGGAGTATATGGAATAGTATGTTGCAATTGAATGCCATGATCAGTGCAGAAGTTGATAAATTTGTTGTTAACATATTCTCAGCCATTTTCTGATCTTAACTTAAGAATTTGATGTCTATATTGTTTCTCAACAAAGGCCTTAAAGGCCAAGAACATGTTAAAAAATTCACTCTTGAGTTTTAAGAAATAAACCCAAGTGCGTTTGGAAAAATCATCAATGAAAGTTAAGAAGTACTTGAAACTAGAGAAAGAACAAGAGGAAGTGGACCACATAAATCACTGTGCACAAGCTACAAAGGAGCTGAAGCATGCCAAGGGGCACGTTTGTCAAAACTATCTTGATGATGTTTTCCGAGTACACATCCGGAGCACACACCCTCTCGGCAAGATACCATAGGAAGAACTGTCACCATATTTTCCTTACATATAGTTTGAAGAGAGCGATAGTTTAAGTGACCAAATCGCTCATGCCAAAGTTTGCTCACATCATCATTATGAGCAACAAAAACAAAGGGAAGAGATGATGACCCAAAGCCATCAAACTTATACAACCTTGTGGAATCATCAGCAATGCTAGTAGCTAAAATATGTTTAGGATCTTTGAGGTCCTTGATTAAAACATCATGAGGTGAGAATTATACTATTTTCCCTTCCCCTGAATGAGTTATCTGATAAACATATAGAAGTTTGCATGATAAGGTAGGAACACGTAGTACATCATTAAACTGACTATTATCTAGATGAATGGTTCCATATCCTAAAACACTAAGAGATCTATCATCACCAACATAAATATGTTTGGTGTTACAATCATTTAAATAAGAAAACATGGATTTATTTTTATCCATGTGATAAGAATCTCTAGAATCAATGAGCCACTCATGAGAAGGAGAAGAAGAAGATACATTTAATGCATAACTAGATCTTAATGGTTGACAACCACAAGCAGAAAGTGTCATGCCTGAAGATGAAGGTGAAGAGTGCTCCAAATTGATGTTGTGCTTCTTCATTGCTGCTTCTAAGGCTTCCATATTATTAAAACATTTGGACTATATATGGCCATCTCAATTGCAAAAGTTGCAATGCCTATCTGTCTTCTTTCCCTTTTTTTGATTTGCCTCATTATTTTGGTGATTTGATTTTTCAGTTTGCGGTTGAAATTTCTTAGGGCCCTTGTTTGGTTTAGGACCATATTTTTTAGGATACTTCTTCTTGAGATTCTTTTGATATGGTTGTTGTTCGGCTGCTAAGGCTTTCTTAGAAGCATTTCTAGTAGTGATAAGACCAAGGTGTAAAAGTTTTTCTTGTTCTCTTATCAAAGAATCACAAAAGGAATCAAAAGAGGGATTCTTGGAGGTGGTTCCTGAAGAAATGATGGCTTCTCTGGTGGAATGGAAGGTGAAAATAAATACAAAGTATGCAGGAAAAATCTTAGCAAGAATGCAATATATGAGGCTACCATCGTCCTTTTTGATCTTACAACCTTATAAAACAATTCTGAGGGTCTTAAATTTGGACAAAAAATATTTAATGGAGGAGAAATTATTGGGGTCCAAAGTAGGCAACTCATTTTCAAGCTGGTGAGCCTGGATTTGATTTTGAATGCCAAAAACAGTTTTTAGCTTTTCCAAGGCCTCATGAGGGGTGTCAATGTCAAGGATATGAAATCGAAAATTTTGAGCAATGGACATTCCTATCAACCCTCGTGGCTGATCTTGTTTATTTTTCCATTTAGCAGCTTTATCATCATTAGAAGGTTTAGTTTCTTTTCCTCTGGCTATTCTATAAAGCCCTTTACTTCTAAGTATAGCTACCATGTGAGGTAGCCATTTGAAATAGTTGGTGCTGTTAAAAATAAATGGCCATGCAATTTTCATTTTTTTTTTTAAAATTGAAGCTGATATAAGTTGAAACTAGCTACTCCAGTGGAAAGATCTTGAAAAATTAGGCTGTTTCAAAAAAAGGGCTAGAAAAACGGCTTCCGGATGAAAAAGTTATGCCTTTTGAAAAATCTGAGTTGTAGATGCCGAATAATTACGAAAACAGGATGAAGTGCGGCTTTTAAAAAAAAAATTCCACCCCTTTCAACAATTTTTTTTTACAAAAGAAGCTTGAGAAGGAAACTCGAACCCAAGACCTCTATTCTCATAAACTAACCCCTCACTAAGTGAGATATTAAAAGGATCACGTTATTGTACGAAAGGAGGAAGGGGTTTTTTTTGTTTTTTTTACTCTTTGGTGTGCGTGACTTTTCCTACACAATAAAACACAAAATCCAAGCCAAAAAAAATGAAATGCAAACCCTTACGGCAGAATGTTATATTTTTGGTTAGCCTTACCGGTGAATATCACTTTTTTTCACTATTTCTAATTTCCTGATATCACACAAAGACGCGGGGAAAGAGCATACGTAGCAAAAAAAAATCCCTTTTTCCTGTTTCTGATTTGCCAAGATCACACAGAGTGCACAAAAAAGAGCATACATAGAGAAGAGGCTATAGATCCGGAAAATAAATAAAACCTTAGTACCGAAAAAAAACAAAAAAAAAAACCAAAATAACCAGAACTATTAACAAATATAACTGCAAAATAGATGCTTTATACCTCCAGATATAAACTGACATAAATTGGGCAGCCCAAAACCTTTTCACATGAAATTAAAGGCGTTCCTTACTATAATAGATGCTCCAGACACAACCAAGTAGTTCTCAAATCCCAAAAATGTTTAGAAATAGTAGATCTATAAAACAACATTCACATGCCATCAAACCAGCTTTGGATTTTGATCAACAACACACGCAGCCCTCAAAATAGCTCTAATACCATGTAGGAATTTACAGGGTATGTTCCATAGATCAAGAAACAAAGGTCATCACTCACAAATATATCACAAATCAGTACACTAGTCTAATCACTGTTAATCAGCGGTTGTCGTTGATGTCAACCCAAGCAACACCAGGGGCTAACCCAATATTGCATGGGAATTTTGACCTACAAAATTAATATATTCTGGGTAAATAATTATTTTGATGGTTTCTACTTGTCAAGATGTTTCCATTGATATATGGCATGCCATGTAATTCTTCACGGTTTGAGAGATATTCATGTTTGAAGTTTGTACCCTCAGTTAGTGGGCTAAAACCCCATGGGGTTAGGGAATGGGTCATTGAAAATTCATAATTAATATTTTTTATGCTCCTAAAATCCCTCCAATTTTCATTTTTTGGAGCCCCTCTCAACCTAAGCATTTATATAAATTGTGATCCTCATTTCCTCCTTATGCAAGGGATTTCGCCATCTGAAACATGTCATCATGGAATTTGCGCTCTAAATTTTTTTCTGCGAGGGGTAAAAAGCTGAAATGTTTATGAGGAGAAGCTGAAATCCTAAGGAAGCTATTGTAAAAATTTTAGATCAAGGTTCCCAACATTTTTGGAGGCTCCTGAAATTCATCTCAAAGAAGTGACCTTGGTAAATTCATCATAACTCTCTCTCTCTCTCTCAGTATCGGATTGGAATTCCATAAAACATGGTGGATAGTGCAAAATATGCAATTTTTTCTCTATCAATTTCAGAGCCAAATGAAGAAACAGTGACACGTGGCACGTCGTACAAGTGCTCTCTACTGAAATAGTCCATAATTAGGGCATTGTCAAAGATTGGGTATAAATCTCTCTTGAAGAATCCAAATTGGGTCAGACCTGTGGCATTGGAAAGACAAATCAGAGGAATACTACAAGACCAAAAATTAGATATTGAGGATCTAAAATACAGAGATACACCAGATTCAATATTGAGCTCCTAGAAGGCAAGAAAAAGCTAGATCATGTGTTGTAAAGGGTTGTAAAGGACCAGAATTTCTATGGAAGGAAAGCAAAGCAAGGTGCAACAGAGGGTAGCATGAAAAGAGTAGAAACCAAGGTGCACAACAACAGCAAGAAGTTCATCATATGAAGTCTTCAAGCAGGCAGCACTGCATAAAATCATTGTAAAGGTATCATTGTACTTAGTAATTGTAAATACATTATTGTACAAATTGTACTAGTGTCTATCTACCAACGGTTTAAGAGGCAGCGTTGGGAGGTCTAGGATCATCATTAGGTGATTGTGTCAAAGTTGGGGTTATGGTCTAGTATATATTATTCTTCTACATCATTCTATATCATTGTAAAGTGGACCATTTTCCTGCACAGAGTCCATTCTTATTTTATTCTTCTATAGGGTGGTAGGGTGGTGCTAGGGTGAGTTGTAGCTCATTGGGTGTTGGGGCATCCGTTCAGTTGACTACTAAATAATCTCAGGCATTGGAGCATCCATCTAGTGGGAGCTGGAGAAGAATGATTTTCTAGATTATAGGAAGTTGGAGCTTTATTTTCAATTGGAGTTCAATATTAAAGAATTATTAGAAAATAATTAGGTGGTTTTTGTACCAGAGTGGGTTTCCATCTTCAAAATTGTGTGAATTTGACTTCCTCTTGCTTGCTGCTATCATTTTACAAACACTGATAATAATTGAAGATTAACTAATTCTCTAATTGAAATGAATATTGATTCACCCCCCCCCCCCCCCTCTCTCAGTATTTCCATCAATTGGTATCAGAGCTTGGTTCCTTCAATAGTAGTTTAACAGCTGGAAGGAGGTCATGGAGCATACCAAGAATGGTGTACCTCTATTCAATCAAAATAATTATGCACTCTGGAAAGGAAGAATGGAGGTCTATCTCTTGGCACAAGGTTACGAAGTATGGGACAATGTTCAAAATGGATTTATATCAACCGCAGATGAACAAGGTAAGAAGAATCTGGTAAATGATGCAAAAGAAAAGAATATTATTATCAGTGGACCTATTGAATCTACTTATCATAAGGTGTTGGGTTGTAAAACTGCCAAAAATATATGGGACAAGATTGAGAATATATATGCAGGTGACTCAAATGTCAAAGAAGCAAAGCTTCAAATCTATAGAGAAAAATTTGAGCAACTCAGAATGAAAGAAGATTACATTGCTCATGGTCTGAATGACGCGGATGAAACAAACTAACACTGGAAGGATTGGGGAGAGCCAGCTTGACTGTGATTATTAAAAGAAGGACTTAGCGTTATTAGTAGATTCTGTCCTAAAGGGCTCAATTGAACAACAAATTCAAGATAAAAGCAAGAAGAATACAGGTTCTCATATATGAAATGAGACTTGATGAAGAAGAGGGTACTTCGCATCTAGAAACTGCGTTTGTTGCATCTAAGAAAACCAATAAGGACAAACAACCTTCAATTGAAAAGACATGCACCTGCAAGTGTGAAGAAAAGGGAGATGATGAAGAAGGTCTTTCAGATGAAGAATATGTTTATTTATGAGAAAACTAAAAATTGGTAAGGAAAAATTCAAAGTTAAACTTCCATTGATATGTTTCGGCTGTGGTGAGGTTGGGAATTTCACATCAAAATGTCCGAACATAAGTGATGGCAACTCAAAAGGAAAGAAAGGCTTTTATAAATTCAACAAGCAAGGAAAAACAAGCACCCAGTTAAACCTTTCAGTATGAACAATGTCCAAGGAAGAAAGACAAAATGAAAAAGAAACCAATGAGAAAGCATTGTTTATGGCCGTCAGCGAAGTAATAAAACAAGAAGTATCAATAATAAGAAAAAGAAAGCTGGACCATAGAAGAATTTTTCCAAGTATAGTTGCAACCAAGCTTATGTGTTATCAATGCTAAGAAGATCCATTCCAATACTCTTGAAGAAAAATTTCAAGGTCTCAAAATTCAGGTTGAAGAACACAAATGTATTGAAGAGTCACTTCAAAATAAGTTGGAAGAAGGAAACCAAGAAAGGGAAGTGTTAGAAGCTGAAGTATTCTCGCTGCGTAAGGACGTGAAGAAGGGAAAAACTTCTAAAACTATGCCAACAGCTCAAGGGCATTGTAATAAATCATCAACAATCAACAATCTTACAATGACAAAACTAGCCTTGGTTACAAAGAAGAATAAGCAGGACCTTCTACAAAAAAATACAACGAACCTATGAGATCTGACATACATGTAGACTTCATTAGATAAGATTCACAAGCACATCCTTGGAAGACGATTCCTCAACGAAGATTTTCATCCAGGTACCAACATTTTTTTCATGGCTATTGTTATTCATGTGGAAAATTTGGTCATAAAGCTGTAGAATGTCTACGATTTCAGCATCATAATACAATCTCCAAGAGATTCTTTCCAAACATAAACTCTGTCAACTAACACCATCAATATATTTGAACATTTAAGAAATAATATGGAATGTTACAAATGTCAGAACTTTGGACACATAGCCAGAGACTGCAGACTTGAAAATCCTCCAAAAGAATCTTCAAAGCCACAGAATGAACGGACATGGAAGAAGAAGAAGACTGATAATTGTGCTCTCGCTCTCAAGGCTCAAAAAAATAAAGATGTGTGGTATGTTGATAGCGGTTTCTCAACACATATGACTGGAGATAGAAGGAAATTTGTATCTCTGAAAGAGAAGAAGGATGGAACCATATCCTTTGGAAATGATGGATCTTCAAATGTTATAAGATCAGGTACCGTCACTCTCGGAAGCAAAGATGTTATAGAAAATAATGTTCTATTGGTCGAAAACATGAATAAAAATCCACTCAGTGTTGGAAAATGTGTGATTAAGGACACACAATTCGTGTGAAATCAGGAAAGGCAGGTATGGTAAAATTGTGCCTACAGCAAGTCGAGCTCCAAACAACATATATGTTCTGGATGAAGAAACTAAAGCATGTCTACTAGCTAAAGAATATGAAAACTGGTTATGGCACAAATGAATGGGTCACATAAACTTTGACAATCTTGTCAGGATAAGCAAAAGAGAAGTAGTACGAGAAATGACAAAAATCTCAAAACCTTCCAACACACTATGTGAGGCATGTCGGCATGGCAAGCAGACAAAATTCCAATTTAAAACAAAAAAACACTTTGCATCACATCGATTGGAATTGATACATACTGATCTATGTCGTCCAGTGAGAACAAAAGGCTTATATGGAGAATTATGTTTCATGTTAATGATAGATGAATTTACCAGGATGACAGCCGTCAGTTTCCTAAAGAAAAAATCTCAAGCATTTGAGTGCTTTAAGATCTACAAGGAGTTGGTTGAAAATGAAATTGATTTGAAAATAAAGTGTTTAAGATCAGATAATGGTGGAGAATTCACTTCCAAATTATTTCATCAATATTGTGACGAAAATTGAATGAAAAGGAATTTTTCAACAGCACAAACACCTCAGCAAAATGGAGTTACTGAAACAAAGAACAGAACCGTACAAGAAATGGGTAGAACAATGTTGAAGGACTCAAAATTGGATGAAAAATTGTGGGTTCAAGCAATTGGTACGATAATCTTCATTATCAACCGAAGTCTTCTCAGAAATAATTTCAACAATACTCCATATGAATTATGGAAAGGAAAACTAGCTAATGTAAAATATTTCAGAATCTTCGGAAGAAAATGTTATATCAAAAAATAAGATCAAAATTTGGGTAAGTTTGAATCACGTGTTGATGAAGGTATCTTTGTTGGTTACTCACACAAAATAAAGGCCTATAAATTCTATAATCTAAGATGAAAACAAATAGTGGAGAGCATATATATTACATTTGGCGAAGATGGTGTTCTAGCAAGTAATGATCAGGATCTAGAATCTTTGAAACTTGAGACAGAGGCTGAAAAAGACACAGATATAATTGCAGAAAAAGAAGCGACTATGAACGAGGAAGAAGTAAACAATGATCATCAAGATATACTACAACAACAACAAGAATTTCCTCCAAGGAGAACAAAATAGTGGATTCAAAAGAACCATCCATCAAATCAAATCATTGGTGACATAAATGAAGGTCGACAGCTTCGTTCATCACAACAAGCTCACGTTGCTTTTCTAGGAACCTTTGAGCCTAGTAGTTTTTAGGAAGCTAGCCAGAATGAACATTGGGTAGCAACTATGAATGAAGAATTGGATCAAATTGAGAAGAATAACACCTGGGAATTAGTTCCACGACCAAAAGATAAAAATGTCATTGGGACTAAATGGGTGTTCAGGAACAAATTGAATGAAGATGGGTAGGTTACCAGAAACAAAGAAAGATTGGCTTGCAAAGGCTATGCACAAGTGGAAGGAATTGATTTCGACGAAAAATTTGCACCAGTTGCCAGAATGGAAGCCATCTGAATGTTTCTCGCCTATGCATGTTCAAGAAAAATCAAAGTCTACCAAATGGGTGTTAAGTCAGCATTTCTGAAGGGAGAATTAGAAGAATAATTTTACATCGAACAACCTGAAGGTTTTCTACTATCACAAAAATAAGACTGTGTTTGCAGGTTAAATAAGGCTCTATATGGTCTCAATCAGGCTCCTAGAGCATGGTATGCTCATCTTGATGGATATCTATGTCAACAACGGTTCAAGAAAGGTACTGTTGATAGAAATCTTTATGTACAAATAGATAAAGATAATTTAACAATCGTTGAGGTATATGTGGATGATATAGTATTTGGTAACAATGATGATTGACTAAGTAAGAAATTTTCTTGAAAGATTCAAGGTGAGTTTGAAATGTCTTTACTTGGTGAGCTAACATACTTCTTAGGGCTTCAAATATCTTAGCAAGAGAAAGGAATATTTATATGTCAAGGCAAGTACATCAAGGAAATGCTCAAGAAATTCAAAATGGAAGATTGCAAACCCGTCCTTACTCCAATGGTAACACGTTGAAAATTAAGAAGAGATGACTCATCTAAGGATGTGAATCAGAGGTTGTACAGATCTATGATTGCTAGTCTTCTATATATAATAGCCTCTCAGCCAGATGTTATGAAAGAAGTTGGACAAGTAGCAAGATTTCAAAAAGCACCAAAAGAATCACATATTATTGTCATCAAAAAAATTCCTCGATATCTAAAGGGCACAGAATAATATGTCTTCTGGTATCCCAAGGGTAACAATCTCATTATTCAAGCCTTTACAAATGAAGATTGGGCAAGAAGCATTGATGATCGTAATATTTCTAGTGGAGCAACATTCTATATAGGTGGTTGTCTCATATCATGGTTGAGAAAAAATCAAACTTCAATCTCATTATCTACAACGGAAGCAGAATAAATTGCAGCAAAATCATGTTGTACTCAAGCCTTTTGGATGGAAGAAAATTTGCAAGTTATTCAAGTACAATTCAGTGAGCCTATTCCCATATTCTATGACAACACTAGTGCCATCAGCATCTCCAAGAATCCTGTCATGCATTAAAAAACAAAACACATTCCGATCAAATATCATTTTGTTAGAGAAGAAGTCACTAAAAATAATATTGAACTTGAGTATGTTTGTACAAAAGAACAAATTGTTGATATGTTCACTAAAGCTTTACCTCGTGATGCATTTGAATATCTTCATGAAAATATTTGGATTCTCGCAAGTTCTCATTAGATTACAGGTCTGCAGGACGGTTGTGTGTCACTAGGAGTGGAAGTGTGTACAGGTCCACAAGATGGTTGTGTTTCAAAGGGAGTTACCCTTTTCCATTGATGTCAAAGGGGGAGAGAATGTTGTAGGAAGAGGTCTCATGATTGTAGGGGGGGTACTTGTGTTGCCATCAACGCCAAAGGGGGAGATTGTTGATCAACGATTGTCATTGATGTCAACCCAAGAAGCACCAGGGGCTAACCCAAAATTTCATGGGAATTTTGACCTACAAAATTAATATATTCTAGGTCAGTAATGATTTTATGGTTTCTACTTGTCTAGATGTTTCCATTGATATATGGCACGCCATGTAATTCTTCACGGTTTGAGAGATATTCATGTTTGAAGTTTGTACCCCCAGTTAGTTGGCTAAAATCCCATGGGGTTGGGGCATGGGTCATTGAAAAGTCATAATTAATATTTTTTAAGCTCCTAAAATCCCTCCCACGTTCACTTTTTGAAGCCCCTCTCAACCTAAGCATCTATATAAATTGTGATCCTCATTTCCTCCTTATGCAAGGGATTTCGCCATCTGAAAAAGGTCATCGTGGCATTTGCGCTCTAACTTTTTTTATACGAAGGTTAAGAAGCTGAAATTTTTATGAGGTGAATTTGAAATCTTGGGGAAGCTGTCATAAGACTTTCATATCATGTTGCACAATATTTTTGGAGATATGATCTGTGGAAGTCAGAGTTTGTGCAGGCTCCTGAAATTCATCTCAAAGAAGTGACTTTGGTAAATTCGTCATAACTCTCTCTCTGAGTATCAGATTTGAATTTCGTAAACATTAGTGGATAGTGCATAGCTTGTATCTTGTTCTCTATCAATTTCAAATCCAAATAACGAAACAGTGACATGTGGCACGTTGTACAAGTGCGCTTTGCTGAAACAATCTATAATTAGGGCATTGTGAGAGATTGGGTATAAATCTCCCTTGAAGAATCCAAATTGGGTCAGACCTCTAGAATTGGAAGGAAGACTCAGAGGATTACTACCTGAAAAAAATTAGATATTGAGGATCTGAAATAACAGGATACACCAGATTCAATATCGAGCTCCTAGAAGGCAAGAAAAAGCTAGATCATGTGTTGTCAAGGGTTGCAAAGGACCAGAATTTCGATGGAAGCAAAGAAAAGCAAGGTGCAGCAGAGGGTAGCATGACAAGATCAGAAACCAAGGTGCAAAACAGCAGCAAGAAGTTCATCATATGAAGTCTTCAAGTGGGCAGCACTACATACAATCATTGTAAAGGTATCATTGTACTTAGTCATTGTAAATACATTATTGTACAAATTGTATTAGTGTCTATCTGCCAACGGTTTAAGAGGCAGTGTTGGGAGGTCTAGGATCATCATTAGGTGGTTGCGTCAAAGTTGGGGTTATGGTCTAGTATATATTCTTCTTCTGCATCATTCTATATCATTGTAAAGTGGACTATTTTCCCTGGTACGGGAGTCCATTCTTATTTTATTCTTCTATAGGGTGGTAAGGTGGTGCTAGGGTGAGTTGTAGCTCATTGGGTGTTGGGACATCCGTTTAGTTGACTACTGAATAATCTTGCGCGTTGGATTTTCCATCCAGTGGGAGCTAGAGAAGAATGCTTCTCTAGATTCTAGGAAGTTGGAGATTTATTTTCAATTGGAGTTGAATATTAAAGAATTATTATAAAAGCATTAGGTGGTTTTTGTCCCAGAGTGGGTTTCCACCTTAAAAATTGTGTGCATTTCTGTTCCTCTTTTTTCTACTATCATTGTACAAACACTGATAATAATTTAAGATTAACTAATTCTCTAATTGAAAGGAATACTGATTCACCCCCCCCCTCTCAATTTTTCCATCAATCATGCGGTTAAAACCCTAAAAGAGGGAAATAGTCCATGCCCTAAGCCAACGCGGCTACTTCAGGGAATTTATTAATATAAAAAGAAAATTTACATATGTTTCTCTCATAAATGGCTACCGGACAAATGACCCTCCATGCTCTTTAAATAGAGATCATGGACCAATTGAGTGTTAAGCCACAAATCAAGTGCCATTAATACTGAGGTGAGAGATAATTTTCGGATCACTACAAATCGTGACCATTAGATTGTAAGTTACAAATTTATATGGTAAAGAAACACACTTTACCTAACTCTACACTAGACTAATTTATTCTTAATTGTTTCCTATGTGTTAGAATATCCTAACAGAAAGCTAATTTTCTTCGTCCTTTTATACCTAACTATGCCGAAGTAGCTAAAGGATTCACACGATTGTTAAAGCAGGGCGTTCCTTTTTACTGGGATGAGATTGCTCAGAAATCTTTTGATGCATTGAAAACATTGTTGGGCAATGCTCCTCTCCTCCGCCCTCCAGATTATCATCATGATTTTTCCCTTTATTTGGCTACTGCTTTCAGCATGATTGCCATGGTTTTGGTACAATGCAATGATAACGGTCATGAGCATGTTATTTATAACTTGTCTCGTAACCTTCTCGACCCTGAAACGCGTTATGCCCACGTCGAGAAGTTAGCATTGGCCGAAGTTCAAGATGTTAAAAGTTTTCGTTATTATATTCTTTTGCGTATAGTGATAGTCATTTCTAAGTGAAACCTCATGACTTGCCTATTGTCTTGACAATTGTTGGGGGGGAAATACTGAAAGTGTATTTTCATCCTCCAAGAATTTTATTTGGGATTTACTACTCCCAAATCTAAGAAATCATTAGTCTTTGCTGATTTACATTTTTCTCTCCCTTCTGAATCCGCTCCTTCTCATTCTGAGGATGTCATTCCAGATGATTTTCTTTTCTTGATTAGCACACTCGATTCATGGTATGGTGATATCGTCGTCCATCTCCAAACTTCATCTTTTAGATCTAAGTTGACGAAGGATGCCCGCCGCCACATCCGCCATCAGTCGCAACCTTATCGTATAGTTGGAAATACTCTCTATCGTATTGGAGTCGATTCCATACTCCGGTGATGTTTGACTCTCGAGGAAGCTGAGAAAGCTCTGAATGATTTTCATAGGTAGTGGCGGTCACATGTCTGGTTATGCTACTACACAGAATATTCTTCGTGCTGCTTATTTTTGGTCTTCTATTTTCAAATACTGTATTGTCGCAGTTTGTAAATGTCAAAATTTCCAAATTTATCAAAATAAGTTGCGTGCACCACTCATTCCTCTCCATCCTTTCATCATCGTTGGTCTCTTTGTGAAGTGGGGTGTCGATTGTATGACGTGTAACCCTCACTCAGCCGGGAGGCATGCTTATATTATCGTAGCCATGGACTACTTCACCAAATGCGCCAAAGCAATGCCTACACTTGCCGCTGACGGTAAGACAACTGTTGAGTTCATGTTTAATCACATTATTGCTAGGTTTGGTGTCCCTCAAGCCATTTTTGCCAATCATGGTTCCCATTTTTGGCATTATATGGTGCGGAGTTGACTTCTAATTTGGGTCTACGTCACGATAGCTCAACGCCGTACTACCCTCAAGCCATTGTCCAGGTTGAAGCTGTGAACAAAGTTATTGTCATGATGCTTCAACGTACGATTGGGATCCACACAAAAAATTGGCATCTCATGTTATTTTCAGCTCTTTGGGCATACCGAAACTCAGTTAAGAATGCAACCAGGTTCACTCCTTTCCAGTTGGTTTATGGCCTAGAAGCTGCTCTTCCGATTGAATGTGAAATACCTTCGCTCAAGTTGGTTGTTGAATTACTGCCGAATACCTCTCTAGAAGAAGAGCATCTCCTTTGTTTAGAAAGGCTAGATGAAACCCGCCACTTTGCTACTCTTGTTATTGAAGCACATAAAAAGAAGATCAAAGCTCATTTTGATCAGTGAGTTTCCCCTCGTTCTTTCGTTGAAGGAGATCTCATCCTCCTGTATGACCAAGCTTGTGATAAGCTTGGGGCAGGAAAATTAAAACCCATGTGGAATAGGCCCTACATTGTCAAATGTGTGTTGCAAAATGGGGTCTATGAGCTAATTGACTACGAAGGTCATCCTCTTGAACAACCCAGAAATGGGTTGTATCTCAAAAAATAGTATGTGTGAGTCATTCATGCGTAACAGGTGTACATAGGTGTTGTTTTCATTTTTGTACATGTTTTCTGGTTTGTTGTGCTTTGTGAGCATTTTCCTACTTATTGGGTCTTTCTTATTGTGCAGATGTCTATTATCCCTTATGTCGGTTTCGCAAATGGTGCTTCCCACAGTGCTAGGAATTTGTCTTCGACAACCTGGGTAATTTATGATCCTGCTAGTGAGTTGATAAATCTACATGGTATTTTTCTAGGACAAACTACAAACAAGGTCGCTAAATACATTTTTGTCACTGAGCTATTAACCGAGGTGATCAACCTCGGCATACGTGCATTGACTGTAAATATAGATTCACAACTTGTCATTCTGCAACTTAATAATCATTATTCAATTAGAAATACACACATCCTGAGATTGCATTTAAGTATAAGTTTGTTGGAAAGACATTTTGATTTATTACCTATCAACATATTCCTAGATGAATGAACACATTAACTCATACAGTGGTTAACATTGTATTAGATAGACATTTGCATAGTTTCTAAAAGCTTCATCATATGTAAAAGATATATGTAGGTAAATATATATATATATATATATATATATATATATATATATATATGTATGTATGTATGTATATGTATGTATATCACATGTTTGAAACCGTGTGAATAATAAATTCAAAAAATACATGTGTGTTTCTGTTACATCCCGATGCATCATGTCTCTCAAAATATACAGATAAAAATAAAACCTAGGTGTCTAATCAACATGGTGCTCGTGATAACATGTCACGGCCTGTACTAGCCGCCTCAGAAAGTGGTGAATTTGGCTGGGCACCCCTACAGTATGTCTCTAGTAGGCGTGAGGGACATCATTAAAACATGCATAATCTGGGACTCCTCGTGTGATCCCATCCAGGTTGCGCACTACCTCATCTTCCTCGCTGCCCTCACCTTGAGTGTCAAAATCACTAGGGATTTGCCTAGCTATCGGTGACATGCTAGTAGGTCTCTCTCGGACAATGTCTGCAAATTACATGGATTTAATGTTATAACATGCATTAATACAAAAATCATAATAGTCATAAAACTTAAAAAATTATTCTCACCTAAATCTTCATCCCAATCTTCTCCCTCCGGGAGTGGGAGGTCCGGGTCATCAGTGAAATTTGTACTAGAGTAAGGCCAATCCTCCACGATAATCAATTTTTATCGGAGCTAATTGAAGAATTCTGGTCTCTAGGAAATCTGACGACCGCCCCCTGCCCTTGGCATCAAATCTGCCCATTGCGCCATCCGTGGTTCTCTCGCTTGTCGTGTTGCGACTATAACCTCTTGTTTCTAAAAAATGGGTAGTCGTTCCAAGAGAAGCTATACCATAATAGATCCATAACCAAATTGTTTCAGTTTGGCCTTCTTGCATTTGGTTAGTTGGCGCTTCATGTTTATGGTCACAACCTCTTCCCAGTTGTAGATGGTTGGTGCCATGCAGTCTACAACAAGAAGCAACTATGTCTTTGTTTCTTCGTGTGGTGCTTGTGATCCTGCAGCTCGGCTGATTATATGCAATACCATGTGTAGTGTCAAATCTGGGTTTGTTTGTATATCAAATTTCCCACTACTTGATCCCTTCTGTGCTCCTCAACATACCTTGTCTATCACCATGGTCATGCTTTCCATGCAAGGACGGGTGCCAGTTAGGATTCGTGCTGCACCCCTCTATGATAATCCTCTAATGAAGTACAAGTCAGAGACATCAATATCATGTTCTTGATCCCGAAGGATGAACTTCTATTGATTTTTGTCTCATATACTGATCAGATACTGTAATAATTCTGGTTGGGCTCGAAGACATGGTGTTAGGAAGAATTTTTTCAGACCACATTTTCGTAGAGCTTCCATCACTCCCTCATTTTACATGGCTAGCTCATCTTCTTCGCTATGTTCCCGTTCTTTCCATTTAATGAATATTTTGCCTTTTTCTACCTGAAAACACATACACATGATTGGTATTAGTCCATTTTGAACCTTAAATATGTAAACAATTGGGGTATTTGATCAACATTTTTTGCTAGAAATGGTTTGCATCATTGGCTAGACTATTTCCAAATAGTTGTGCCAATGGGCGTGCCCTAGTATAAAAAATCAGGCGGTTGGCGCAAATCCGTGCTCGAAACCCGCACCAACCGCGAAGCACTAATTTTTACATTTCCTCCCCAAAATTTTGAAATTTAAAATTACAGGAAGTAAGAAATGACTTAAAATAACTAGAGGGATCTTGCCTCTTACCTGGAATTGACGGATTTGTGATTGATTTGCTGGATTGACCGCTATTTTTGCTGCAAGATTGCATAGTGAATTGGGTAACTATTGCTCCACAAGAGGTAAAAAGTGAAAAGTAATTATTTTTACCATTTTTGGAATTTTTCACAACCCTAATTAGGTTTTAGGGCATGTTTTTCGATTATTTTACTATATTATTTTCAATAAATTGGTTTTACACATGTCTCTTGTGCAAAAACGGGTTTTTCAAGCGACAATGATAAAGTAACAAGTTATATTTTATAATTATTTGGACTCGGTAAAAACACAAAAAAGTCACTACTGGAATCATATTTCAGCTCTTTTCTGACTCTCTAAAACTGAAAAGATTGTCGAGACAATTGTCGTTTTGAACTCATTAAATGGCTGTGAAACCATATCTATCCAGTATATGTTTAATCATTTTTTGGGGTGGAATGGATTATTTATGAAAAAGGAATACCTTAGCCTATCATGACTAAGAGGTTCTCTCAGACACAATTTTCTACCTTTTCGGATCTATGAGACTACCTACAAAAAGGGACTGTTGGAATTTTCTTTTCTGCTTTCTTTTCAAACTCTCTAAAACATGAAAATATCTCAAGTTCTTCCTTTTTTAGACTCATTAAACCCTGATTACATCATACTTCATCACCATGACTTTATTCGAGTTCCTCCTTCCTAGGGTTCATAAAATGTACTAGGTTGGATATGTCGAAAGGAAAAATTTACAGTGCAAGCATATGCTATCCCCTTCAAGCTTGTTTTAAAAAATAATTGGGGTACTGGCCAGGAATGGTGGGGGAAAATGGAACCAAGTTTTAGTTATGTTGGCAGTATGTCACTCTTGAACATGGAAATTGTATGCATTTGTGTTGGGATGGGGACATCTCATTTGATCATTTTTTCCTTCATATGTTTGGGTAATCTCTTTTGACATCTCATCTGCTCTTTGCCATGTCATCATGACCTCAAATCCTTTGATGTCAAATACTTCCAAATCCAGTGTCATGCTATTGATATGTTTAAGAGAAGTTTTCCTCTACAATTTTTAACCTTCCTCTGATCTCCTGTTGGTCCTGATCCACTTTCATCATTTTCCTCTGTCTCGTGTTGATGATTTGGGAAATATTATGGTCCTCCTTCGACCAGGTGACTTCCTGTCGACTTCAACTCATTATCCAGGAATTTGATCTACAGACTCCCTTCTGGTACCTTGGATCTTGCATGCCTCAATGGCAGGTTTTTTTCATTCGATCCAAGCTTCACATCATTGGCCTTCAATCGAGTGAATCTATGGATGTTCGACTTCAGATCATTTTTCACATTCCTTGGATTATACCTTTTGTACCTTAAGGGACACTATCATCATTGGTGGTTTATCTCGCATCTGTTAACATCTTTCATCATTGGTTGGTAATCAGACGATTTTCCTGCATGTTCAACTTCAGCTCATATATTCACATGCTCAAAATTGTACTTGTTTGGGTCGAGATGGAGTGCAAGACACTGGGTTTTGTCTAATAAACCCCAGGTTGCAGATTTTTCTAGATTATTATGACTTATTGCATGAATCTCTTGATTGTATGGCTGCGACCATACCTGCGTCTATTTATTGATCCTTCCTGCTGCATGGTTGTGTCCATACCTAAAATTTCAGTTTTTATATACTCTGTTATGGATGGCTGTGCCCATGCCACATGATTCAGGTATCACAGATATCATTTGTATTTGTAATTGTAGGTTTCTGACAACGGTGTTTCGTTCAAACACGTTCTAATAAAACATTTCACCCATCCCTCTCTCTCGGACTTCATGCTTTAGGGGGCATCTTTTACAAAAAAATTTGTCGTTGTCTCTACAATCCCTAACTCGCACATTGGAGCGTCATTTCTGTGACCAATAAGCAGTTTCATGCTTTGCAAATACCATCCTTGCATCCCTTTTGATGAAAGAAACATTCTTCTTGTTTACATTTCCTTAAGCGAAGGTATGAAAATCCCTATTTTTCCTTGGCGTGAGTATCCCGTTACACCCTCGTCCCAACCAATAAATTTAACACTAAGCCCACACCAGTTGGCACTCTGTTCCAGTTAAACACTCGTGCCAAGATTTTTATGGATGTTTTTTAAAAATAGAGGGGGAGGTTCCATTCCAACCACCTCGAGGATGAGTCATCGGGAGTGGTTGAATTAAAAAACCACAGACTCCTTCCTTTACTTAGTAGTTTCCACCTCCTTTGGAACTCTCCTAAAGGATAGGACTCCTTCCCACCTTTGTATGGATCCCAATCTCCTCCCTTTCCTCTATATAAGAAACTATATTTTTTAGTAGAAGCTAGCTGAACACATTATAGAAAAATAGTTGAATGGTTGAATAGCTAAACTAGGAGAATTATACCATAGCTAAGATGCTAGAGAAGATAGAGTAAGAAATATTGTTTTGGGAGAGCTTAAGTAGATGAATTCTAAGAGAGCTTGAGCCTAAATTCCTTGACCAACATTTGAGACGCACTTCGTCTGAACCCTACTGGAGGAGACTGCGACGTCAAAGAATCAGTTGTACTGTTCCTTCTACTCATTAATATACATGACTACTGTTTTGCTTCCACTATTGTGTTATGATGTTTATTTGATGCGATATTTTTATCCCTCTTTGACTAGCTAATACTTGTGAGTGAAACTATTCGGTCATATGTTGTTCTTGTTCTTTGTCCTATGTGCAGGTATCTGAGCATGACAGTGAATGGATAATGATTTTCCAAGGCAGGAGCGAGAGGCCATGACTCTTTCTGCAACATCGACAATGTTGGATTCAAGGTAGGTCAATCTACCATGCCTTTTGTTCATTAATTAACTAGGAAGCAACACTTTAGCGTGTCCTTTTGTTACTAGACCCACCCTAGGGCTAGAGGGATTGTCTCTATCCCTAGAGAGGATTTACCTTCATAACATCAAGTATGCACACGTTTGTGTATTATCTCATCCATTTAAAGAAATTACAGTTGCTATTGCATATAAGGAAACAATTCAAAAGATGCATGGAAACCCAAATATTATTATAAGTGACAAAGATCCCATTTTTACTCTAAATGTTTGGATGGGATTAGTTTCTTGTTTTGGTACTCAACTAGCTCATAGCTCATATTATCATCCTCAATCCAATGTGAAATCTGAGTTAGTGAACACTTGTTTGGAAATATATCTTCATTTATTTGTATATGATAAACAAACACAATGGGTCAAGTGGTTTGCTCTGGCTAGATGGTGGTATAACACTTCCTTCCATACTACACCAAAAATGACCCCATTTATGGCACTTTATGGATAATATCTGTTAGTTCTCAAATCCACCTCAGGCTGAAAAATATTCAAAGGGGATTGAGATGACTAAAAAAACAACTGATCTTAGGCTAGATAAACAAATAAGAGGGTTTGATTTTGATTTTTTGGGATTTTGTTGGAAAAAGGGGAAAGACAATTTTTGGGCTTGGGGATGAGGCCAAATTCTTGCAGAGTTCAAGTTGGGGCAGGGAAGGAAATGGCATTGATGTCTTAGATCAAATGAATGGATTGAAAAGACTGTTGAGGAGCTGAAGAGGTCAAGAGAGTGCAAGTATCCTCTTCAAACTGACGAGAAACATGTAAAACTAAACAAAAGTTTAAGGTAGAGCACCAGCAAACTAATGAATTCTACCTCAATTACTCATTTGTTTAATTCAGAAGCAAAGAGAAAGGAAATGACATACATATAACATTAATGAAACTTACAATAACAGGGAGAGAAACATCATCAAAACTCAGAAGCCACAAGGGTCCCAACAAGTGTTGCGAAACTCTGGTCTTTCCTTTGCCAAAAACTGAAAATGGATATACAATGAGGTGCCAAACTTTTCCCAAGAGTCCAACCCTGAAAATGTCTCAGAAAATACAATATATAGACTATCCTAACCCCTTAACATGCCTCTATGGGTCTATCTCATCCTTCTAGGAGCTATTTCAATCAATTCTAAACATGGAACTGAAATCGAGGCAGCCAAACAACTTGCCTCTATATGCTAGGAAACTGATCCATTCACTTAATTTTCACTTTTTAGTGAATGAATCCTCTAGAAAAAGTAAAAACATGCCAAATTTACATCATAGATACAAAATTACATCAAGATAGATCAATAATTACATCCAAAATTGAAACTAGTCAAACTGGTCGAATTTCTGAGCTGAAAAGTGAAAATTGGGCAAAAATCCTCTATGCGCCGCGCCAAAAAAATCAATGTGCCGCGCCACTTTGAGCCTATTTTTGGGGCACTTCCTAAATTCCAAATTGAGCTCATGATAGCTTGTTGGAAATCCCTGTCTGTTTTCTATCCAACCCAAGTGGAATTTTTCAATTTGGATGTCATTTTCCCCTCCAAAAATGAAATCTCCCAAGACTGGTTCCTGCTGGTGCAAAAAGTGGCAGAAAGGCCATTTTTGGAGTGTTTTTGACCCTTAAGACCACCTAGAACTTCATGAAATCTCTCAGCCATTCCTAAGAATGCATAATTTACCATAAAAAACCCAAAAATATCAAGTTTTCCTCTAGAAGATGTCCCAATCATAAGCGCCCGTCGGGTGGCGTGACGCGTCGGGCAGAAAAACCTGTTTTGCAACCAAAATTTTCAAAAATGACAAAATTTACTCCAAATTTGCTGAAATTTGGAGTGAAGGTCTCCCATCATGTCTCATGCTCAGCCAAGGAAGCTTCAGCCAAGATTCGGAGTGGACCAGGCCTTTTCCGACGTTTTAGTGCTCTTCTCAACCTCGCCTTCAGGATCTTCATCCTAGCTCTACAAATATGTGTGCGGGCCCAATAGTGGTTCTTCATATGTCTGAGCATGTCTTTACCCCTATTGGCCTTCGCCAAGAGCTTCTCCAGATGAATTTTTACTCTCGTAAGGCAAGTCTCTCGCTCAAATGGTGTCATGTCACCTGGTCTCTTTCGGGCCAATTCACGGTCTTCACGGATTTTCCGCAACTCTATGAGTGTCTGCTGATCCTCCAACTGTTTATTCCGCTGCTCCAAGTAATTTATAACCCACTGAGCTCTCTGCAATTTCTCGGTCAGCGTGTCGATCTCAGCTTTCTGCTCCTGGATGATTTCTTTCAGCTTTGACCTGGGAGAGCTCGAATCAACATCGATGAGTATAAAATCAGTGTCTTGGCCTCCTAAAGGGCCCTCATCATGCATAGGCCTCTTGCGTCTGTCCTGTACCTATGCTGATGTAGAAGGTGAGACCCCTTCCATGCCATGTGGAGATAGTACTCGCGCTGCTATCGAAGGTAACGAGACCCCTTCCACCCTGGGCAGAGATAGTACTCGTCATGGTGCTGCAAATAATGCTCTGGTACCTCTCTGATAGGTAACACACACTGGAACACTGATAGGATCTGTCTCAGGAACCTCAAACGGATGTGAAGGCTCACCTACATCGTGAATCTCTGGAGGAGGCTGAGGGGCTGCAAAGAAATCAAGGGAAATGAACTCATCCCATGCGATGCCCTGCAATCCAAGCTGATGTACTACAATGAAATTAATGAGCGCATAATGATAAATGCTGTTATGTTGTTGCTTTGGATTCTTCTTCTGCACAAGGGTAGTCATCCGCTATATGTTTCGGCACATGAAGTATGGAATATTGATCAGCCTCACTCTCGTGAAATGCATCAAAAGTATGATATGGTATGCATAAAGGCGTGAGAATCTACCCTCACAGCTGAAGTATCTAATGATGAGTTTCATTAATGGTGCATAGGACTCCTTCAGAAACCGGAATGGAAATACTTTGCTCAGCTGCCTCAAATATCTAGGCCTAATGTAAGGTTCATAATATGCTCTATTCGGCTGCTGTCTCTTATTCCACTCCTCACCTATGTTTGGTATCCCGGTTGCCTCAGAAATGGTCTCTGGTGTCAAGGTGAAGTTCACTCCAGCAATGTTTACATGACCATCATGCAAATGTAGGACAAATAAGCGAACTAACTCCTGATGATGCTGAATCTAAGAAATCATCTCACAATACCGAAAACATGAATGTTGCTGAAAGCATGTCATTGCAAGCGGGCAGGCCTGCAATTGAGCCAAAGAAGTGGGCTCCTCCGTGACGTGCCTGCCACTTTTATGAGACCTCCTTGGTACATTTAGCTCGGTGGTTGAATCACTGTCCTGCTCATATCCCTGCTCATATGATGAATTTGTATCTGACATGATGCTGAAAACAAGGTGTTTGACAAGTGTATATTGATATGTATGGTGAAAACAAAAGTTTGTCTTTCAATACCAAGTGTGCCACATATGAAATAAGGTGCTGTGAGGACATATCACAATGAATGCAATAGACTGTCAAGTGAATTTGGAGTGGAAGGACAATCACTTACTACTTGGGGAATTCAGGATTTGGACATTTTATAAGTGATATGGGAGTGAGAGATGGTGATGGGGGCAGTTTTTAGGAATAAAAGTAAATGAAACAGCAAAATATACCTGGTTAAGTGAAATCAAGGATATAGAGACAGTCCTTGAATGTTTTAGAAATGAGGATTTTATCAATGATATGAAGGGAGGGAAGTGATGGCAAGTGATAGGGTTTGAGGATTAAAACATGGGAACAAAGGGTATAAGGGATATGGGACATTAGGAATAGGAGAGGGAATTATGATAACAACATGATAACAGTATGATAACAAGGACGGGAACACAAATGAAAATGGGGTTGGAGTGTTAAGCACTAATAATCAGATTTCAACACCTCTTTTCAAACCCTAGGGAGAAAATTTTAATATGAATATAGGGTTTATTCTTTCACCAACCAAACTCCAATGTCTTCGCCTCTAAACCACACCACACATGACTTAAAATCACTGAACATGCTTTGTCAACTTACTTGGAGAAAAATGAGCTGAATCGAATTGAGTTTTTATGGAGCGGAAATGAATTTGGCCTTGGAGGCTCTGTGCGCCGCGCACAACCCCAGTGCACCGCGTCCTGTGGATGCACCACGCTAGAGGAAAATAACACTGTGTGAAAACTCCCAATGCATCGCGCAGCCCCAGTGCGTCGCGCGCTTACCCAATGCGCCGCGCAGCCTTAAACATAGCCTTGGTTTTTAAAAATTACAAAATCATCCTTTCACCACTGAAATTCGACTTCAATCAACATCTTTGAATGCAAATGGAATTGATAAACATTGGAATATCTATATAGAGTCATGGCTTGGATTTTATCTTTGTAAAGACCCACTTTGTAATGTTTCAAAATTGACATTTTTCACTTTTAATATAACTCTGTTTTTCAAATTTCCTTTTGATTTTTGGCTTGAAATGATGGCTTTTCTTGGTTGATTTTTGCAGGGATGGTGGTGGTGGAATTCGGCAAAGGATGACCAGAGTTTTCATTTGAAGTACTTTATGGCAGAAAACTTTAAAATACATATTTATTACAAACAATAAATTTGACAATTTCTTCCTCAAAACAAAGTTTTGAAGAAGAAACATCGTTGAGCATTATTGACGATGAAGATCTTGAAATGAAAAATTATTGAAGACATCCTCATGGCCTACGGGCATTATTTAACATTTCCGAAGACCAAACCCTAGACCTAGAAAGTGGAATGACTCTTTTTGACCAAAATACCATCTATGACTATAAATGACATGAACTCAACTTTGATGAATTTTGATAAATTTTGACCAACCCAGCAGGTACAAACATGAGGGAAACGAGAAAAATAATCCCTTCCGTCAGATAATGGCATGAACCTAACGGAATGCAAATGAATGAGCAGAATGAAACACCTAAAAATGAATGCAATAAGAGAAATTATCTCTGACGGAGGGATGTAAAGACTGACTCTAACATTGGCTCCAATGGGGATGGTAGCTCTTGGGAGGTGCCAAGAACGACAGATCTTTGGGAGAGCAGACCAGTGCCTTCGTCCATTGGGCTATGGAATCCATTATTTTGACAAAACAACTCAAGACTGTTGACTAAATTTATTTTACTGAAACTTTAACTCAAACTGACTCAACCTTTAAAACAGAAATGACTAAACCAAACCGACTAAACAGACTCAAACCAAAACTGAAATCCTTCTTCATAATTATAGCCTTCACTTCGGGCCCTAAACTAAATAAAAGACCACAGTGCACACTTGCAATGAAATTGAAATAAATAATATGTACAATGAAAATATGATCAATAGAAAACATCTTAGAAATGGTACCACTTGAGCAGCCGACCATTGACCGGCCCTCCTGGACAGTCTTCACCGTTCATCTCCTTCAAAAGAAAGGCGTTCTGACCTCGATATGATGCAATCTTAAATGAACCTTTCCAGAGATTTTCAAACTTACCGTGTTTACCTTTGTCCTCATTCCGAGCATCCCACTTTAGCACCACTTCCTCCAATTGGAATTTATCTGCCTTCGCTTTCCCGTCATAGATCTTTTTGATTCTCTCCTGCAACTTGAATGTGTTCTGGAAAACTTCTTCTCTCGTTTGTTGCAAATAAATCATCTGATTTATCGTTCTCTACATATGGCTTTCTTCACTACCAGCTTCCTGAAGAAGCTTGACCACCGGAACAGCAAGATAGGTAGGAAACATTGTATCCACTCCATAAAATAACTCAAAGGGGGACATACCAATGGAATTCTTTTGACTCACCCGATCAGCCCATAGCGCATTTACCAGCTTCTTATGCCAACTCTTCTTATTTATGTCCAACAAATTTTTAATGATGTTGACTAGAGATTTATTGGAAGATTCCGCCAAACCATTGCCTTGCGGATGATAGGTGGTTGAATGTCCCAAAATGATTTTATACTTAGCACAAAACTCAATCATCTTTATTGATTTAAAATCTGCGGCATTATCAGTGATCAATTTACTCGGGAAACCAAAACGAGACAAAATGTTGTTCTCAAGGAAAGAAATGATTACCGAATCGGTAGCTTGCCTTGTGGGAACTGCTTCGATCCATTTCGTGAAGTAATCGGTGGCTGTTAGAATGCATCTATGCTATCTAGAAGAAGGAGGATGGATCTCCCCAATGAAATCCAAACTCCTCTGAAAAGGGGTGCTTACCTCAATAGGCTTGAGTGGAAATCGCTGTAATTTCTGTCTTCCTTCGAAAATCTGGCACTCATGGCAACCTTTGACTGTTTTATACACATCAACAAACAATGTCGGCCAATAGTACCTTGCTCTCAAAATATTATTGGCAGTTGTTTTCCAAAAATGATGACCCCCGCAGTCTCCTTTATGGAAATCCTCCATTACCTTCTTCGCTTCTTCCTCCACCAAACAATTCAACAAAACACCACCCGAATCTTTCCAATAAAGTGCAGAATTCAACATAAAAAATTTTGCAGCCTTTAGTTTCAAAGTTCTACCTTTGTTTCTAGTCATACCGGGCGGTGATGACAAATTTTGAAGAACATACATGATACCTGAGTACCATGGGGAAGCAACAAACATTTCCGATACCTGAAGTGGCGAATTCTCCTCATCCTCATCAGACATAGTAGCAATCATATTTATGTCTAATGCGTGCAAATTCGATTCATCCATAAGCTTCGCCAGCCCCTGTCCGTTGATAAGCTTCGTGGGCTTTATTTCCACATCATATTCCAGAAAAGATGCAATCCACTTGCTACGTCTTCCTTCTGGATCAGTCTGTACTAAAACATCTTTCATGGCAGCGTTAGGAACGTAAGCCAAAATATGGGAATGAAAAATGTATACCCGGAAATCCTTCAACACTTTTACTAGTTCCAGAGCTTGCTTCTCAATGATGTTGTACTTCAAGGCTGCGTCTCTAATAGTTCGACTGAAAAACGCTATGGGCTTCTCATGTCGATCTCTTTTCTGCATTAACACAGTTTCCATGGTATGATTCGAAGCAAAGGAAAACAAAATAAAATCTTGGGTGTAATCCAGGCTGATTAACACCGGAGCTGAAGATAGTGCCAACTTCACCAAATTAAAGGACTTTACCGCCTCTTCAGTCTAGTTCACTTGGCTGTCCTTTTTCAGCATATTTGTTATTTCTCTTAAATGTTCAGCAAGGTTAGGGACAAAACGGCGTAAAAAGTTCATCTTACCATTAAAATACTAAATCTCCTTCTTGTTCCTGGGAGGTTCAATTTGCTGAATTTCTTCCACACGTGCTGGATCAATACGAATGCCATCTTTTGAAATAATGTGACCAAGTAGTTTGCCTTCATCCATGGAAAACAAGCTCTTTTTAGGATTAAGCGAGACACCATATTTTCTGCACTTTTGAAAAACAACTTTCAAGTGATACATATGCTCTTCATCTGAATTGGAAAAGACCGTCAAATCATCAAGGTATATAACAAGGAAAACATCTTTCTCATTCACAAAAGCCATGTCCATCGCCCGCTGGAAAGTCACACCCGCATTCTTCAAACTGAATGGCATCTTGGCATAGTGGAAAGTTCCCCACGGAGTGGTGAACACTTTTTTGTCACGGACGTCCTCATGGACCAAAATTTGGTTATATCCAGAATAACCGTCGAGTAGTGACATGCGAGATGCTCCAACTACCTGCTGCAACATATGATCCATCTTAGGAAATGGATAATTGTCCTTCAATGACACCTTGTTCAGATTTCGGAAATCAATACACAATCGAATCTCACCTGTCTTTTTCCGCACTGGCACTAAATTGGAAATCCAATCAGAAAATCTGATGGGAACAATGATTCCTGCTTTGTACAACCTATTTACCTCCTTCTCAATCGATGGCGGCAACTTTGGATTGATTCTTCTTAGCTTTTGTCTTGAAGGCTTCTGATTAGGCTTGATTGGGATAGTGTACTGAATTATATTGATGTCATACGTCTTTAAATCTGAGTAATCCCAAGCAAAAGCATCAGCAAATGAAGACAAAAAACTCACATATTTTTCTTTTACCTCCGGTGGCAATGATTTGGATAACTTCACCATCTTGGGGTTTTCAACTGTTCCAATATTTACATCTTCAACTCCTTTTTCAGTCGGCCGTAAGGTTGGTTTCTTGGCCACATCATCCTGATTGAAGAGCTCTTCTAAAGGTATCAAAACTTTAGGAATAACGTTGTCTTTCAGCTACAACACTTCCATTTGATTGACTTGAATATCATCACCATCATCATATTCTACATCAATTGAGGTATCTTTGAAATTCCCTTTATTTTGCAGAAAATCATTAATCTCATCATCATCTTGGAAAACTTGCCAACATATTTGATTATCCAGGATGGTAGGACGGTGCTTCACATGGATTTCAAACTTATTACTTGAATTCATTGGGATCTTCAAGTTACTTGCTGCCTTAGCAAGTGCATCTGCAATTCCATCTTGAATGCGAGGAATACAAGTCAAAGTATAATCTGAAAACTGCTTCAAAATATTAAGGACAACGTTCCGGTAAGCCCGCATTCGGGGATGTTTCGTTTGATATTCACCCTTTACTTGCTTAATCACCAATTAGGAGTCACCATAGACTGCAATTCTCTTAGCATTCAGCTTTCTAAGAATTTTTAGGCCAGCAATCAGAGCTTCGTACTCATCCTCATTGTTCGAAAAATCGAATGCTAATTTGTAAGAACATACCCGTACATTGCTCGGTACCTTATTTGGAGCGGAAAAAGGATTGCATACCCAAATACCAATTCTAGCACCATCATTTCCCACTGCACCATCGAAATCCATGGTCCATAGACCCTCTTCATCATCCTCTAAGTGCTGAAATTATGCTAGCTCTGTTTTTTCTGCTTGTTGTCCACTATCTTTAGCTGATTTCTCAACTGTGCTTTCCGGTTGTTGCCTTTCCTTCTGCAAAACTTCTCTGAAATTCTCGGTGATCTCTGGAATATCTTCTGCTTGAACTAACTGACTATCTACATCATTGAAACTATTGGAAAACAAAACAAAAGACTCTAAATCTGTATGTACATAATTAATCGGATGATTGACCGGTTTCTCCTTGGTTGTAATCATATACTTCATTTTTTGTTCTCGGTACAACTTTCTCATTTGGCCAAACACGAGAATCGTTGCATAGGAGAAATATAATTGTAATGTCCCTTTCAATTTGGCTCCCCAAGATCTGGAAAGCAACATACCAAATCTCGGAGGAATGTCTGCTACAACAATGTCCATCAAAACATTCTTTGTAGGAATATGATCCAAACTTACAACCAAGTCTTTAATGAGCCCAATACATCTCACTCTGCTAGAATAAAATGAATAAATATCATGGTACTTCCTGGTAATGTCTAAACCCAACTTCTCCATGATTTCTTTTGGTATAATATTATCGGAAGCACCGGAATCGAACATGGCATTATGCAATACAAACTCATGCAATTGAAGACTGATATAAAAAGGAGGCACTTCGCTGTCCAGAGACTCACCATCTAAAGCTGGTCCAAATATCAGTTCCGGTTGATCACCTTCAATATTCACCATATCAGACATGGGATCGAAATTCAGAATTCTAGAAACTTGACCTTTATAACTGTTGTTCCTCCTTAGTTCAGTCAAGGGAATGGATACCTTTAATTTAGAAATCTCATTCTCCAAACTAAATGCTAAAGTCTTTTCGATCTCTTTGGCTGGAACATCTTTATTTTTAGCCTTCTCCCTCAATTTAATTGGCTGATCTGATTTTTCTGCTGATGATGACTTGGTGGCAGCGGGATCAACTATCTCTTTTGCTTTCTTTTGTGCAACAGGTGAATCGTTTTTAGGTGCTGAAACTTCCTTTCTCTTTTGAATTGGATTGACAGGCACATCTCTGTTTCTAAGAGAATATTGCTTCTACTGGGCTGACAATGCATTCATATAACCTCTCTGATACTCATCCGACTCTTCCTCAAGAGCTGCATCATTAGCCAAGATAAAATCCTCATCTCTTTGTACCGCTGAACTTTCTGCATATTCCTCATCTTCAGTGATATAAATGGGCAAATCATCAGGAGTAAAGAAATGATTCTCCTCCCATACTACATCATCTTCATCATCTGAATCCTGACCAACAAAATTCTACTGAAGAGGTGTCTTTACTTGCTGCTGGACTACTGGTTCTTGTGCTCGCTGTTCTCGTTCCTTAATCCTGAATTGTGGCTGCTGCTGACCACGGAAATTGGGATTTTGAATCTGTGGTTTGGGCTTATCAAGTGTGAGCTTTTCAATCATTCTTTCCACCTTGTGAAGTAGTTGATATGATGTAGATGTAGAAGCTTCTTCTTTTATCACAACTTTCTTCTCTGCTTTCAATCTAGCTCTCTTGTCATTCAAATTTGCCTCAACACTCACGGAAATCTTCTGCATATCCTCTAAAGTGGGCGGATCTCTGTCTCGTAATGAATAGGCCATCTCTGGATCAAAACCATCTGGGAACTTAAGAAAATCTGACTTCTTAGAAGGCCTCAAATCATCAGGAATTGCATTATAAACCGCATTAAATCTGATAAAATAATCTTGGACAGACTCACCAGGATTGCGCTTGATATTGGTATATTCAGAAGTGATTTGAAGTGGATCTTTCTTCATTTCTCACCGATCTAGAAAATGTCTCTGAAGCTCTTCTAATGTATTAATACTTCTGGGCTGCAAAACTCTGAACCACTTGCGTACCTCACCTCCAAAAATTTGCACAAACAATCTCATGGTGAAATTCTCTTCATCAATTTCATGGAGATCAAAGAAGTCTATCATTCTATCAATATGCTGCTGAGCGGGCACACTTTGAGGAGTACCATCAAACAAAGGGATTTTACTCTGATAATCAGCGGGCATGGGATCCAAGTTCTGGGGCAAGACAAGAGGTGCGAATCTAGTAGCCATTGCCCTTGGTGGATTTATGATCTATCTTGGAGAAACGGGTGGAGAAGGAGCAGTAGATGTACGAGGTGTATGTGGTGGAGATGGAGGAGGAACTACTGTAGATTGCTGATCAGATATATATGGTTGCACGGGAATGGTAGGAATAAAAGAAGGCTCAGCGTGAACTTGTGAATCAGAAATAACTGCTGATGGACCAAGAGTTTCAGAAGCAGATTTGAGAAACTCGGGAATATTTGTTGCCACAATAGAGTTTTGGATGTTCAAGATGTAACTATCAATAGATCTATTAGCTTGTTCAATCTCAATATACTTTATAAACTCAGGATTTATGACGGTAGAACCAGTAGCACTTTCAGATTTATTTTCAAACAATGACAGCTCGAATTGATCATCAAACTCAATATCTTCAAGGAACTCAAATACAGTCGGGCATGAATGGGATTTAAACAAAGGGATCATAGGACTTTCTTGACGAAGGATTCTTGAAATCAGATTGGGATTCTCTTACACTGGAGGCGGATCAGGATCGGGATTTGATCTAGTATGTCTTCTGGAAGCCAGTGTGTTGATCTATTCAAAAATCAAAGGACAAAACCGATCTATTCAGCCTATCAAATTCTAGACTCAATCACCCAAAGTCCAGAACGATGTAATATACTGGGGTAATTCACAATTCAAATGTCACATTCACAAGCTAAATCGGAGATTGACTGAAGCAATGTTTATCTACTTCCGCTAATGCAAAGCAAAAGCGTTTCGAAAGCTACCTGGCGTAACTTCAGGCTCTGTCTGTAACTTATGAAACAAATAACACCAACAAGCAAACCATTTTTATTCCCTAGTATGGTCACCACTATGTTAGTTCCCAAATCCACCTCAGGTTGAAGTAAGGAAGAAAAATGACAACACCAAACCACGCTCAGCCTCGTAGCTAGCCCTACGAGGACAGGAGAGGGCTCTCTCCGGGTCAATCTCAATGAAAATATTCAAAGGGGATTTAGATGACTAAAACAACAACTGATCTTAGAATAGATAAAAAAATAGGAGGGTTTTATTTTGATTTTTTGGGATTTTGTTGGAAAAAGGGGAAAGACAATTTTTGGGCTTTGGGATGAGGCCAAATTCTTGCAGAGTTCAAGTTGGGGCAGGGAAGGCAATGTATTTGATGTCTTAGATCAAATGAATGGATTAAAAATACTATTGAGGAGCTAAAGAGGGAAAGAGAGTGCAAGGATCATCTTCAAACTGACAAGAAACATGTAAAACTAAACAAAAGTTGAAGGCAGAGCACCAACAAACTAATGAATTCTACCTCAACTATTCATTTGTTTAATTCAGAAGCAAAGAGAAAGGAAATGGCATACATATAACATTAATGAAACATACAATAAAATGGAGAGAAACATCATCAAAACTCAGAAGCCACAAGGATCCCAACAAGTGCTGCAAAACTCTGGTCTTTCCTTTGCCAAAAACTGAAAATGGATATACAATGAGGTGCAAAACTTTTCCCAAGAGTTCAACCATGAAAATGTCTTAGAAAATACAATATATAGAACATCCTAACCCATTCCCATGCCTCTAGGGGTCGAGCTCATCCTTCTAGGAGTTGTTTCAACCAATTCTAAACATGGAACTGAAATCTAGGCAGCCAAACAACTTGCCTCTATATGCTAGGAAACTGATCCATTCACTTAATTTTCACTTTTTAGTGAATGAATCCTCTAGAACAAGTAAAAAAATGCCAAATTTACATCATAGCTACAAAATTACATCAAGATAGATCAATAATTACATCCAAAAGTGAAACTAGTCAAACTGGACGAATTTTTGAGCTGAAAAGTGAAAATTGGGCAAAATTCCTCTATGCGCCGCGCCAGAAAACTCAATGCACCATGCCACTTTGAGCCTGTTTTTGGGGCACTTCCTGAAGTCCAAGTTGAGATTAGGATAGCTCGTTGGAAAGCTCTGTCTGTCTGCTATCCAACCCAAGTGGAAGTTTTCAATTTTGATGTCATTTTCCCCTCCAAAACTACAATCTCCCAAGACTGGTTCTTGCCGGTGCAAAAAGTGGCAGAAAGGCTATTTTTGGAGGGTTTTTGACCCTTAAGACCACCCAAAACTTCATGAACTCTCTCAGCCATTCTTGAGCTTGCATAATTTACCATAAAAAACCCAAAAATATCAATTTTTACTCCAGAAGATGTCCCAATCATAAGCGCGCGTCGGGTGGCACGACGTGTCGGGCAGAAAAACCTGTTTTGCAACCAAAATTTTCAAAAATGACAAAATTTACTCCAAATTTGCTGAAATTTGGAGTGAAGGTCTCCCATCATGTCTCATGCTCAGCCAAGGAAGCTTCAGCCAAGATTCAGAGTGGATCAGGCCTTTTCTGACATTTCAGTGCTCTTCTCAACCTCACCTTCAGGATCTTCAGCCTAGCTCTGCAAACGTGTGTGCGGGCCCAATAGTGGTTCTTCATATGTCTAAGCATGTATTTGTCCCTATTGGCTTCGCCAAGAGCTTCTTCAGATGAATTTTGACTCTCGTAAGGAAAGTCTCTCGCTCAAATGGTGTCATGTCACCTGGTCTCTTTCGGGCCAATTCATGGTCTTCACGGATTTGCCGCAACTCTATGAGTGTCTGCTGATCCTCCAATTGTTTATTCTGCTGCTCCAAGTAATTTATAACCCACTGAGCTCTCTGAAATTTCTCAGTCAGCGTGTCAATCTCAACTTTCTTCTCCTGGATGATTTCTTTCAGCTTTGAGCTAGGAGAGCTCGAATCAACATCGATGAGTATAAAATTAGTGTCTTGGCCTCCTAAAGGGCCCATATCGTGCATAGGCCTCTTGCCTTTGTCCTGTACCTATGCTGATGTAGAAGGCAAGACCCCTTCCACGACATGTGGAGATAGTACTCACGCTGCTGTTGAAGGTAACGAGACCCCTTCCACCCTGGGCGGAGATAGTACTCGTCGTGCTGCTGCAAATAAGGCTCTGGTACCTCTCTGATAGGTAACATACACTGGAACACTGATAGGCTCTATCTAAGGAACCTCAAGCTGATGCAAAGGCTCACCTGCATCATGAATCTTTGGTGGAGGCTGAGAGGCTGCAAAGAAGTCACCTGAAATGAACTCATCCCATGCAATGCCCTGCAATCCAAGTTGATGTACTACAATGATTTTAATGAGCGCATAATGATAAATGCTGTTATGTTGCTGCTCTGGAGTCTTCTTCTGCACAAGGGTAGTCATCTGCTCTATGTTTCGACACATGAAGTATGGAATATTCATCAGTCTCACTCTCATGAAATGCATCAAAATTATGATATGGTATGCATAAAGGCATGAGAATCTACCCTCACAGCTGAAGTATCTAATGATGAGTTTCATTAATGGCGCATAGGACTCCTTCAGAAACGGGAATGGAAATACTCTGCTCAACTGCCTCAAATATCCAGGCCTGATGTAAGGTTCATAATATGCTCTATCCAGCTACTGTCTCTTATTCCACTCCTCACCTATGTTTGGTATCCCGGTTGCCTCAGAAATGGTCTCTGGTGTCAAGGTGAAGTTCACTCCAGCAAGGTTTACATGACCATCACGCAAATGTAGGACAAATAAGCGAACCAACTCCTGATGATGCTGAATCTAAGAAATCATCTCACAATACCGAAAACATGAATGTTGCTGAAGGCATGTCATTGCAAGCGGGCAGGCCTGCAATTGAGCCAAAAAAGTGGGCTCCTTCCTAACGTGCCTGCCACTTTTATGAGACCTCCTTGGTACATTTAGCTTGGTGGTTGAATCACTGTCCTGCTCATATCCCTGCTCATATGATGAATTTGTCTCTGACATGATGCTGAAAGCAAGGTGTTTGACAAGTGTATACTGATATGTATGGTGAAAACAAAAGTTTGTCTTTCAATACCAAGTGTGCCACATATGAAATAAGGTGCTGTGAGGAAATATCACAATGAATGCAATAGAATGTCAAGTGAATTTGGAGTGGAAGGACAGTCACTTACTGCTTGGGGAATTCGGGATTTGGACATTTTATAAGTGATATGGGAGTGAGAGATGGTGATGGGGGTAGTTTTTAGGAATAAGAGTAAATGAAATGGAAAAATATACCTAGGTTAAGTGAAATCAAGGATATAGAGACAGTCCTTGAATGTTTTAGAAATGAGGATTTTATCAATGATATGAAGGGAGGGAAGTGATGGCAAGTGATAGGGTTTGAGGATTAAAACATGGGAACAAAGGGTATAAGGGATATGGGACATCAGGAATAGGACAGGGAATTATGATAACAACATGATAACAGTATCATAATAATGATGGGAACAAAAATGAAAATGGGGTGGGAGTGTTAAGCACCAATAATCAAATTTGAACACCTCTTTTCAAACCCTAGGGAGAAGATTTTAATATGAATATAGGGTTTATTATTTCACCAACCAAACTCCAATGTCTTTGCCTCTAAACCACACCACACATGACTTAAAATCACTGAACATGCTTTGTCAACTTACTTGGAGAAAAATGAGCTGAATCCAATTGAGTTTTTATGGAGCGGAAATGAATTTGGCCTTGGAGGCTTTGTGCGCCGCGCACAAGTCCAGTGCGTCACGTCCTGTGGATGCACCGCGCCAGAGGAAAATAACACTGTGTGAAAATGCCCAATGCGTCGCGCAGCCCCAGTGCGTCACACGCTTACCCAATGCGTCGCGCAGCCTTAAACACAGCCTTGGTTTTTCAAAATTACAAAATCATCCTTTCACCACTGAACTTCAACTTCAATCAACCTCTTTGAATGCAAATGGCATTGATAAACATTGGAATATCTATATAGAGTCATGGCTTTGATTTTCTCTTTGTAAAGACCCACTTTGTAATGTTTCAAAATTGACATTTTTCACTTTTAATATAACTCTATTTTTCAAATTTCCTTTTGATTTTTGGATTGAAATGATGGCTTTTCTTGGTTGATTTTTGCAGGGATGGTGGCATTGGACTTCGGAAAAGGATGACCAGAGTCTGCATTTGAAGTAATTCATGGCGGAAAATTTTAAAATACAGATTTATTACAAACAATAAATTTGACAGTTTCTTCCTCAAAACAGAGTTTTTAAGAAGAAACATCCTTGAGCATTATTGCCGATGAAGATCTTGAAATGAAAACTTATTGAAGACATCCTCATGGCCTGCGGGCATTATTTAACATTTCTGAAGACCAAGCCCTAGACCTAGAAAGTGGAATGACTCTTTTTGACCAAAATACCATCTATGGCTATAAATGACATGAACTCAATTTTGATGAATTTTGATAAATTTTGACCAACCCAGCACGTAAAAACATGAGGGAAACGAGAAAACAAAGCCCTTCTGTTAGATAATGGCATGCACCTAACGGAATGCAAATGAATGAGTAGAATGAAACACCTAAAAATGAAATGCAATAAGAGAAATGATCTCTGACAGAGGGATGTAAAGACCAACTCTAACAATATCCACTATCCATGACATCATTTTTAAGAGAAAATTATAAGGTTCAAGTACTCAAAGATCACATCGAGAATCAACAATAAGTTCTCCAAGTCTTAAAGGATAACGTAAATTTTGCACAAAATCGAATAAAACAACAGGCATCTAACATCGCAGCGAGATAATTTTTGGTGTAGGAGACCGGGTATTTTTAAGGCTACAACCACACAAACAAATTTCCCTCAAGCAAGCTAAGAATGATAATAAATTATCGCCAAAGTACTATGGCCCTTACAAGGTGATGCAAAATATTTGTACTATGGAATACAAATTGGAGCTTCCTGCTTATTCTCAAGTACGTCCATTTTTCCATGTTTCATGCTTAAAGAGGGTCATAGGTGACAAAATTCCATTTCAAAAAATATTTCCAGAACTTGAAGAGGAAGGAAAAATCATATTGGAACCTGAAGCATGCACGAAAAAAAGAACTTGAAAGCTATGAAATCAATCAATTTGAGAGTATATCATCAAGTGGAAGAACTTACCCACTGAATATTCAACATGGGAGGATGAAAATTTTATACAAAAGCATCCATCGCTACTTAACCATTCAGGACAACACTTTTTTGAATGCAAGGGGCATTTTAGGTTCCTATATTACTAGTGTAGTCCCTTATTGTTGTTACTGTAGTCCCATAATTATTATTGTTGAGCCCTTGTAACCCCCATATTGTAATTATTGTGCTCTTACATTATTATTATTATTAGGCCAGCTATGATTATATTGTGACCCCATGGACTCATATATATTGAAATGAGGTTTTTTCATTTGTATCATCCAAGAATTGTTCATTTATGTAATGTAAAGGAGGTTTCCCCCTCAAAGTGGCTTATTTCTAGGGCGTTGATATCTCTCTTCTATTTTTGGAGTTGGTTTCATAAAAGCATACCTACCCAGGGGTTATGCAGTTTCCTAACATAGGTTTATTCCTAGATGAAGGTTTGGCATCATACAATTTCTATCTACGAGCCCCTTCTTATTTCTACTGAATATAGAATGGTAGCGTGTTATTTCCATGTTTTATGTCTGGGTTCAGTTTAATTTCCATGTTCTAATATGGGTAACTAGTACCCAGATTTCTCCTCTTTCTTGGATTTGGACAAGTATTCCGGCACATAGATATACTTCCCTATTTAGGTTAGTCCAACTTAGTTAATTTTGATCTAGTCCTTATTTATACTCTTCAATTTATATATCGAATCAACCTTACTTACAACATTATCTCACTTTATGTACGGGTGAAGAACAAATTCATGGAAGAGTATACTCAGGGAATTTAACTCTGATTACATGTATTTATATATTGATAGTACAATTTATTTTTATTAATTAGTCAATTTGGTTTCTAACTCTTAACTTGTCTTTTGCAGGTTTTCTCTCATGTATTTTAGTTGAGTTATAGGTTTCAATCGTCTCCTTTCAAACCCAAGCTAATATTTTGATTCTTTCCTTCTCAGGTCGGTTACCCATTGCACAATTGTGGTTCATATGGTACTTAAATTAGTTCAGTATTTATAAGAATTGTGTGTCAAGTCCATGCTTGGTCTTTGACCATAACTTATCTGGATGTACCTATTTTTCAATTTCCACTAGACATTTAGATATATAAATCTATATGACAATGATATGATCAGAATCTCTAAGAGTTTTGTAATTAGACAGTTTATGTATAAACATTTGGACGTCTGCATTCTCTTATGTAATGTGTTGTCTTTTCTAAACTTTCATAATGGAATATATATTTCAGTTTTTCATATTTTTTCTCTAAGATGTAATATGTATCAGTTTCCATAGTTTCAATGCTTATGTAAATATTTTACCTTTACATATATTCATAGTGTTTCATATGTAAATCTATCTTTAACTTCCATATGCAATAATACTCATTAGTATTTACTCACTATATTAATTTACGAAAACCTCCCATGAATTTCTATTTAATAGTAATTATCAGAATATGACCCCTTCCCTGGGTTTATACCAATTCTTCTTTTTATCTACAATCAGTTCTTTAGTCTATGTAATATAACAAAGACTTCACTCTATTTAATTACACAGAGGACACTATACAATACACATAAAAAATGACACTATACAATACACATAAGTACTTAATGAATATTGTAATAAACATTTTCATGTTAAGAATACACGATACTTGTATAATATGATATGTAACAGATACCTACATACCAAATCATGTCTCCCAAACAGAATCTTTCCTATTATTTAAGACTGGTTCTAATATCTACAAAAATTATATAACATCGGAACTTTATTAGAAAACCATAATAGGTACACACTAATGGGTAAAAATGAATTTTCCTCCCAACCACGAGCTTCTCTTCAACTCTCCCCCGAGAAGAGACCAATATTCCCTAGTGTTGACAACCCCTTTGTCACACTAGTGATGGCTCTTTTAAGCCTTCTTTCCCTCGGCCTATTTCCATAACGATGTCCCATTATTATGAGATATCGTTTCCCATAGCGTATGATTTTTTCTTTTTCTTTTTCCACAAAATAGTTCTTTAAAACTTGCTTTTCCTTGACACAATTTTCGTTACATCTTCTTAGTAAATTTTCTCTTTATTATGGATTTTATTAGATATTTTTCTCCCATGTATTTTAATTACTTATTTAATTTTCAATAAGGATTTTCAGGAGAGCTTTTGGAAAGTTTGGAATTCTAGTCCATCCTAATGGATAAGAATTCCCTAGTCTCCATTACTCTCTCTTTACCACATTAGATTTATTTCATAATTAATTATTAATTTCAACATAATTATGTTCATACATAATTGTTCCATAGGTCCATGAGAACCTTGGTTTTATTTACACAACATAAAAAACAGAAATTAGGGGTATTACATAATCCCCCCCTAAAACAAAAATACTGTCCTCGGTGTTGTAGATTACTCTACTTATTATGTGAACAACGCTGCATACACTTCCCTCATAATTTATTCTCACTCCTAGGTAGCTTCTTTAAGTGTAAATTTCTTCCATTGAACTTTCACCTGAGCTACTGTTCTATTCCGAAGCATGGTTTCTTCCCATTCTAATATACGAAGTGATTCTAGAAGAAAGTCCCATTTTGTTTCCAACTGTATCAAACTCCAGTCAACCACGTGAGAAGGGTCATGAACATATTTCTTCAACAATGATCCATGAAAAAAATCATGAACTTTAATATGACTAGGTAGGGCCAATTTGTAAGCTACTAGGCCCACTCGCTCCAAAAAATCAAAGGGCATGGATTATTGAGGTGATAACTTAACACAAATACTAGTATGCAAGGTACTTTTCTGTGGTTTGATCCTCAAGTACACATGATCTCCAATCTTGAATTTCTTTTGAATTCTTTTCTTATCTGCATAATATTTTGTTGGTCTTGAGTTGCTCTGATGTTTTGTTGGATTTGTTTTACTATCCACTCCATCTCATGTAGCACTTCAGGTTCAGGTACCATTTTTTCCTCTAGTTCACTTCAGCTAAGTGGAGTGTCACATTTTCTTCCATACAAAGCTTTAAATGGACTCGGTTTAATAGATGTCTAGCAAATGTTGTTATAATCAAATTCTGCCAGATGCAGTAAGTCTTCCAACTTGGTGGGTCTATCCATTAAATACATGCAAAGAATGTCCTCTAATATTTTTTTTGTCCTTTCTGTCTGTCCCATTCCTACAAACAATGTTTTCCAAAATGAAGAGGTAAACTTTGCATCCTTATCAGAGATAATCACATTTGGTATTCCATTACTTTTAAAGATCTCTTTCATGAAAACGTTGGCCACTTGTGCTATACCAAAAGTGGAATGTACATGAATAAAATGAGCAGCCTTGGTTAATGTGTCCACCACCACCATAACAGAGTCATGTTGGTATTTGGTGTGTGATACTCCAGTGAGAAAATCCACGTATACTACTTCCCACTTCCATTCTAGAATCAGAAGAGGGTTTAGTAAACCGAGAGTATGTTGATCCTCTACCTTAACGTGTTGTCACTTTAAACATTTTTCCAAGTAATTAACTATTTCCTTCTTCATTCCTAGCCAAAACATATTTTTCCACAAGGTTGTAACCATCTTTTGATAACTTGGATGATCTGAATAAGGTATCTTATGGTATTAATCTAAAATAACACGTTTCAAGGTAGATACATTTTTAGCATACAACCTATGCTTATAACTTATTAATCCTTTTAGATTCATGGTATATTTTGAAATTCCAGCTCACTGTAACTTTTCCTACAATTTCAAATATTGGGATCTTGTGACAATACTTCTTGGATTTTTTCCTCCACATAAAATTTTAAACTTCTACCTGTATATGACAAAAATTTATGGGAATGTATACTTAAGGCATCAAAAATATGGTTTTCCTTTCATTTAATGTGTTTGATCTCCATATCAACTTTTCTAAGGAAATATAAACATCTTGCTTTCCTTGCATTCAAATATGGCTGACTAAATAAATAATTCAAATTGATATGATCAATCATCAATGAAAATTTCTTACCCAACAGGTAATGTCACCACATTTTTAATGCATGTCTGACAACACCCAATTCCAACTCATACATTGCATAATTGTTCTATTGTTTCTTCAATTTTTAGGACTCATTTACTATCACTGCATTATCGTGCAACAATAATCCTCCCAAACCTTCTATACAAGCATCAATGCACACACAACAATCCTTCATTGAATCAATTTTTTTTTGGATATTTTTTGTAGTTAATTATTGTTTCAGCTGCTCAAAATTCTCTTGGCACTTTCCTGTTCATTCAAACTTCGCACCTTTTTTCCATAGAGAGGTAATGGGATAAGCTAATGCAGAAAATACTTCTACAAATTTGTGGTAATATCCGACAATAACCATAAATTATCGTATTTATGGTACATTGGTGGGTACAGGCCAATTTAATATTGATTGTACCCTTTCTAGATCTACTGCCAATCCTTCCCTCGAAATAATATGTCCCAAATATTCAACCTTGTGTTTTTAAAACTCACACTTGCTGAGTTTTTCATATAGTTTGTGTTCCTACAATGTTTGAAGTACTATTTGAAGATGTTCCTGGTGTTCCTCTTTGTTCTTAGAGTACAAAAAAACATCATCTTTGAAGACTAACACAAACTTATCCATATTTTTATGCAAAACATTATTCATGAGGCACATGAAAGTATCAAGGGCATTTGTGAGTCCAAAGTGTAAAAATATGAACTCGTAATGTCCATATCGAGTTCAGAAAGTTGATTTATGTATATCTTCATTTTTGATGCAGAGTTGATAATAACCAGTTCTCAAGTCAATTTTTTAGAATATTGTTTCTCCCCTTACTTGATCAAACAAATCATCTATTCATGGTAGGGGGTACCAGTTCTTGATGGTTAACTTGTCTAACTGTTGATAATATATGCACTTCTTGAGGGTTACATCCCTCTTGACAAAAAAAACTGACACTCCCCAAGGAGACACACTTGGTATGATTTACCTTTTGTTTAGTAATTCCTGCAATTGAAGTTTCACTTCCAACAGTTGAGGGGTGCTCATTCTGTCAAGTGCTTGGGAAACTAGGGTGACCCTCGGTACCAGCTCAATAGAAAGAAAAAAATATCTCTCCGAGGGGGAAGTTGAGGAATTTATTTAGGAAATACATCATGGAAGTCCTTAATCATAGTAAATTTTCTACAGGTTAATTTTCTTCTTGTTGTCCCAATTCTTTAGTTTGGACAACATACACTGAAAAATATTTCCTTGTCATTTTCTTCAGCTGTAATGTAGAAATTTTCCTAACGGACACAGGTTTTGGTTTCCCTTTTACCTTCATTGGCTTTCCTAGAGCATCAGTACAATTTACTATTTTTTCTAAAAAGTTAAATACTACTTTCTATTGTTCTAGCCAATCCATACCAACTAGGAGGTCATAAGATCCTAAGGGAAGGATAATTCAGATTTAAATCTGTGATGTACCCATTTAAATTGACGGTATATTTTTGTAGTTTATGTGTGGCCATCCGTTAAGTTCCTGTAGCATACTCGACCAACCAAGAGTCCTGAAATTTTTGTGTCTAAGTTTACATTTTACCACTATGTGTGGACTAATATATCTTAAGCTAGCCCTTGGATCAATTAAAATAGATACAGGTTGTTCGGAAATGATACCTTCAATTTCAATCATAGTTTATGGATGCTCATCTTGTCTGTCTTCCAATGCTGTACTCATCCTAGGAATATTCCAGGCAACATCATTCACTCTGGTTTATTTCCGCACTGCTTGAATGTTATGAATTGCACATGTGTTGTGGCGGTAATCTCGTAACATGTGAGGCTCACCGCATCCCCAACATTTAAAATGTTCCTTTGTCTTTACTATGGATTATCGCTTATTGTTCCCTTCCATGGGCCTGGAACCTGTGTGGAAATAGGATGTTTAATTTACACTACCTTTTTTAAACCTTTTTTACCGAAATTCTTCAGATAAGCTGGTTTGGATCTTTTTGAACTTGTTTTAGCCTTCCCTTTTTCCTTATTTTGCCAATTTTTTGGCTGCTCATTCTTGCATTTAAATTGCTGGTAGTATAGTCACGCCTTCCAAACAGCCTCATACGTAGTCTTAGGATTGTTGAATTCAATTATTTATTTGTAAATGGTGGGTAAACAATTCTGAAATCGATGTACCTTATATTTTTCTTCTGTTATGTGTAATATGTAGCGAAGTAAATTTTTGAACTTCATGAAAAACTCATCAATAGTGAGTTTTCCTAGCCTTAGCTCATGAAATTCGTTTTATCTATCATATAATACCTCTCACTAAGGTATCAGAATTTAAATTTCTCCTGAAATTCTTCCCATGAAACAGTTCTTTCATCCAACAAGTGTATCATTTGGTATCTTCCCACCAGAGTGTGGCCTTACCTTGGAATTGGTAAACTTCCAACGTTGTTTTCAGATTACTTCCATACTCATATACTCGAAAGTATTTCACCATATTTAGGAGCCACACTTTTGCATCCTCTTCATTCTCCCCGTCAAAGGTTGGAGGCTTGATCTTGCCGAATTCCCCCTTAAACTCCATTTTATTTTTGGATTTAGATTCTGTTTTATGAGACTCTTCCCCACTCTTAGACCTCTCTAAGTTGGTTTCTGTTTCTTTCCTTTTTCTTTCTTGTTGTCACTCTTGATGACTCGATCTCGAGGTTAACTTTCTTATCAACCACTCTTGCTCGTTGCTCGCTTGCAGTAAGCATTCATTGCTATTTCTTAGCTGAACCATTTCCTGCTACAAATTTTTGATGATTTCCATCATTTGAGGATTTCAATCTGTTGGGGATCCTCATCCCCCAATTCCACACACATCTCTTCCCTGTTAGACATGACAACAGCTACAATTATTTCTACACTTTAATCTGATGCATAGAAAAAAATCAGAATTCCTAAAATATAATATGAAATTGATTCATAATCCGTAATTCATAAATTAATTTTATCACACAAGAGTTTTTCTTTTTTGGGACCCATAAGCCATGTGTTTTAACATGGGCTCTAATACCACTTGTAAAAACCCCAATTTTTTTGTATACTATTTCAATGCTTAACCATTACTGGTTTCCTTAACACTTGGTCCTCATCCCATATCTGTTATTAGTTTAGGGATTAGATGAAATTTTAACTTTAATTAAAATGATCATAGTTAAAATGTTTTCCATCTAAATCTATCCATCCCTAATATATACTATACCCTTATATTATTATCACAATGGTACCCCTCTAACCCTATTTGACATTATGAACACATTTCCACTTATGAAATCTAACCACTCCTTTACCCCTTCAACTATGGTATAATTTCACACTATTCAATAAATGAACTTATATAGTTTTTATAAAGTAATTATGATGAGCTCTGTTCTCTATCCTTCTATTCAAGTCACAACTATTAACTTAAGGGTTATTCCACCATATCAATTTTCAGGTTTAATTTCTTGCCATAATAGTTTTTCGAATTCATAACACTTACCCACTTGTTGACTTGTCCCATTCATGTACTCCCATCTGACACATTCACGCGGCCTCACATGGTCCTCTCGCAATTTTTGAGAATCCAAATGTACAATGCAAATCATCTGAGGGAGATCAATGGTCCCTAATTGCGTTGGAAACCCTAAGGTGTTTACTCTGCGTTTCTCTACCTCATTTCACATTTGGATGTGTGGGTGAGTGGTCATCTAGTACTCTGGACTTCGCCACTATGAATGATCTAAAATTTTTTTTTAAGGTATTTGGTCCTTCATTTATCCATCCTCGTCATGGCTATAACCCTCCCTCAGCGTTTCAAAATGTAAAACTATAGGTATGGTTTGGATTTTTAGCACTAGTTATGTGAGAAATGACATTAACTTGGTATCGAAAATGGTTTTTCTTCCAAACCTAACTCATAAGAAATTTCATGAGTTTTTTGGTTTGTTTCAAATTCCATTCCCATATCTAGTTGATTTCTAAATATTTTTAATATGGCATATTGCAGAGAGTTGCACAGAGTTTGATGGAAATCGTCTCGTCCCTTTAGGTAACAGTTTGTACCTACCCTGATTTTTTTTTTCCGTGCATCTTATTTAGTTATTTTATTAATGACTTTGGTTTCTTTTCACAGAGTCTATTGTCTTCCCTTGCTATGAAATCTTGGAGCACCAACCTCATCTCCTCAAATTTGTACCGACGTTCATGAAATCCACTCTCTCTGATCATTCCTCATCACACCGAGAGGTAATATGTAATTAAACTCCTTCAATTTAATCTTTGTTACTAGTCCTCAATGTAGAGTTTTTCTGGGTTTTCATGTATGTTTATAATTTGAATTTGTATATAATGTGGTTAGTACAACCTGTTTTCCTCTTTCTCAGTTTCCTCATTTTCATTACGCTGAACAATTCTTTTGTGTTGTGTGAAATTTTCTCTTTCCAACAATCTATTTGGGGTTTTCTAGTATTGTTCATTCATCTTTTATATTTATTATAATGGCGTGAGGGTGCCTTACATGACCCTTACATATTTAACCATGTTTAGCAATGAGGTTTTTATTTTATTTGGCTATACTACCCTAGTGGATTTCCAATATTTCGCGGAGTTTTCGTATAATAATTTTCCCTTTGTCGAACGTATCAATATTATTTAGTTACAAGCTTGATAATAAACCTTGGTAATTTTCCAGATTTGACCCCTGCGTGTGCTTTATAATTATTATTTTGCGTGACTCTTTGAGTCAGTGTGATTATGGTGAATCTAGTCAGCTTGATTTATCTGTGTGACTTCAGGATCTACTCTAAAAATAGTATGGATTACGATACAAATGGTTTAGTATATTATATTTGTTTGTTTGCTGAGAGTCTCTTATTGAGTTGAATTCTATTTTACATTCTAAGTTTTGATTTTATTATTTCTTTGTCATATCCATATACAACAACAATTATTTTGGCGAGCATGACCCTATTACACTTGTTCGTCATGACTCATAGGGTGAGCGTATGGATGAATTTCATATCCATATTGGATTCGAATTTATATACTCAACATACTATTTAGAGTCATAATTAATTTATTGTTCCCATTGTTTTCTTTCACCTTTTACTATGGCTAATGTACTAAGGCTACACTACTCGATATATATAAATATATATGAGAGTTTTGATTTGTTACACTTGATTACTTTCTTACTCAAGACTTACAACTTGTAATTGTAAATTCCATAATTGTTTATTTACTTCTTCATAGTGTAATTTCAATATTTTCTTAGTCTTAACTCTATAAGGGTATTGTATTGGAATAGAAATGAGTTTGTCCTCTATTTTTCTTCATTCAGTTATATACTTTCCAGCTTATGTTTGTGCTTTGGTTTATTCAATTTTTGAGTTTTCTAGTTAATTGAGTTTGTTGTGATGTTCATGAATTTACTTATAACTCTTAAATCTATATGAGTTGTTAATATTTGAATGTTTAAGAATGGATTTCATATACCAATCATGAATTCATATTAATACATAGGTTTGATTAAATGCATTGGTTATTCTACATTTTCTTCTTGTCATTTGTGTTTCTTAGACATAATGTGTTATGCAGTCTGCTAATGCAGGGCCATTCTTGGATGAAGGCTTGGCATCATATACTTTATATTTACCAGCCCCTTCTTCTTTCTGCTAAACATAGAATGGTAGTGTATTATTTCCATGTTCTATATATGGGTCCAATTTAATTTTTTTGCACTAATATGGGTAACTACTACCTAGATCGCTCCTCTTTCTCAGATTTGGACAAGTATTCTAGCACGCAGACATACTTCCCTATTGAGGTTAGTCAAACTTAATTAATTTAGATATAATATGTATATATACTCTTTAGTTTATATGTGGAATCAAACTTACTTACACCATTCCCTCACTATATGTAGAGATGAAGAAAAAAGTCATGGAAGAGTATACTTAGGAAATTTAAGACTCGTTACCTAGATTCATATATTGATAGTATGATTTATTTTTATTAATTAGTCAATTTTTTTTCTAACTCTTAACTTGTATTTTGCAGGTTTTCTCTCGAGTATTTTCGTTGAGTTTCATGCTTCAAGTGTCTCCTTTCAAGCTCAGGCTAACAATTTGATTCCTTCCTTCTTAGGTTGGTTACCCGTTTTACCATTGTGGAGCATATGGTACTTGAATTAGTTCAGTATTTCTAGGAATTGTGTGTCAAGGCCATGCTTGGTCTTCGGCCATAACTTATCTGTATGTAACTATTTTTCAATTTCTACTAGACATTTAGAGATATAAATCTATATGATAGTGATATAATCACAATCTCTAAGAGTTTTGTAATTAGACAGTTTATGTGTAAACATTTCGAATTATGCATTGTCTTACGTAATGTATTGTATTTTCTAAACTTTGATAATGGAATAGATATGTATTTTTTTAATATTTTTTCTCTAAGTTTTAATATGTATCAGTTTCCATAGTTTCAATGCTTACGTAAATATTTTACATTTAAATATTCTCATACTGTTGGATATGTAAATCTATCTTTCACTTCCATATGCATTAATACTCATTAGTATTTACTCATTGTATTACTTTACAGAAACCTCCCATGAATTTCTATTTAATATTGATTACGAGAATATGACCACTTCCCTGGGTTTATATCAATTCTCATTTTTATCTACTATCAATACTTTAGTATAACACAACAGAGACTTCACTATATTTAATTACAGAGAGGACATTGTACAATACACATGAAAAAATGACATTGTACAATACACATAAGTACTTACTCGATATTTTAATAAACATTTACATGTTAACATTACATGATACTTTTCTAATATGACATGTAACAGATACCTACATACCAAATTATGTCTCCGAGACATAATCTACCCATGATTTAAGACCAGTTCTAATATCTACAACAATTGACGCAAGCCTAGAGCTTGCAATACCCAGGATCTTTAAAACTCTGTGCATATAAGAATGCTCTCAGCATTTACACAAATCAAATTACTCAATCACTGGAAAATTCACACTTTACCAATGCATGCGATCGTTCTTCAACATATGTTCTCAAACCCATATTCTCATAAGCAGAAGTTAATAACATGTCTTCATAATTTCTCTATTGGCTTTGAAACTCATACAAGGTTCTATTATGAAGCCCAAACCCAAATCTTCAAATAAAACTTTATGCAAAAGTATAACTCCAATCCATGTTTACAAACTTTCATACCCATCATTCAATCATAAAGCCAAATCTTACACATGCACCTTTTTAAAATCGGATTTCTCAATCAAAAGTCAAATGCGCCCTTTTAATCATTATACAATGTGTATCATTATTTTTAAAATGAGCTTGCATCAATCCACGCTCATGTAATTTACTTACCTTCTCTATGGACAATCTGGCCCACACAACCTGCATTCGTTTTTCCCAATTTCGCCTCGATTCTTTGTGTAGCGACTTTATACAAAATAAACTTCAATTCATCTCTTGACACATTCACATAATTTAATTATGATTCCCAGCATACTCAGTTTCAACCTCTGCCATCATATCACGCCTGGTCAGCTTACTTAATCGAATACTTCATTTGATGGCATGTCATCAACACTTTCGATTCTGGCCAACGCCGCCTCATTTATTGGATTTACATTAGATCGTACTCTTACTTCAATTATACACCGAATGATATTCAAACACACTTATGTGGAAGGTGTATGCAGAATTTTCCTCAATTTTCATTACAAAAAATTACATACTAATTTGCTCACAAATTGATCCACACAGTTCTGAAAACACACTGTTTTTACATTAACAAATGTCGTGGAGTAAGTGAATCGAATTACCTGGATAGTTCCACTGCACACGTTACCACTGATTTGAAATCAAGCCTGCGCTTCATTCAACATGTCCAATAAACTGTAGATCGACATATGATTCATCGATTTACCCAGAAATTGATTGCACATTCAATCATTGGTTGTTCAGTCAAACGCCCTTCTGGCATTTCTTCCACGTCTTTGCCATTTAATTCCGTACAAACCACCACGCTGCCAGTCCATATTCTATGATATCGATTCTAACAATGTCACAATGTCATTCTAACAAATATGTAAATTAATGCTTCAGCAAACCCAATTTCACACGAATCAAGACTGTGTATATCTTTAATTCTATTTAGAACGCACTCAACCAATAGTACTTTCTGCAATCGACCTTACCTGTGGCTTCAACGCACTAATAATAACAATTTCTTCTATCGATCATACTCAGAATTACATAAGCCTGACAGAACAGCAATTCATACCAAGCTGCAGACTTAAAATATGTTAAAATAATCCCTTACGCAGAGATTTAACATCTTTTATGATCCTTGATGATGCATAACGGGTTTCACCGTTTGCTGGCGCTCTTCTCTTTCTTTCTTCACAACCATTCATAAACTCATGCACCAATAACAATTGTTATATAAATATCAATCCTTTTAGCTTGGACATATAAATCGATATCACAATTTCTCTTATTGCAGGCTTCCTTTGGTCGATTTTTTAACAATCGATACCTCAACCATTTAACTAGAAATATATATAATTGCACAACCAATCAATGTATACAAACTGAAACAAAACAATGACTTACAACTTTTTATGGCCAGATATTTCAATTCCGTGGCCCTTTACAATTGCTGAAGGCTTACAGCCTTGCTGTTTAAGCCTACTCTCAATCTCACACTCTCTCACAATCTCAATGTCTTTTTCTCTCAAAACCCCCTCCTATTTATACAATTTAAAAAATTCATTAAATTAAATGCTCAATCCCTTCAATTCCTCAACAAACCCCTAAATCTCTCAACATCCCTAAAGGATAGATCTTTATCCCTAAAATCCTTCAACTAATTAAATTCCCTCATATCCTTTTATTAAATAAAAATATATTTACAAAAATCCTTATTAATTAATACAATATTAAAAATTATCACACCCCCTTTTAACATATTTACAAAATAAAAAAACGCCCTTGATGCTCCTGCATCAGACTCCCCATGTAAGAAAATTCATGACCACCTGGTCATAAGTCTGGATATTTCCTCCTGGATCCCAAATTTTATTTTGTAATCTTTCCGTGCTTGTCGATTGCTTTACTACTGTTGTTATCTGTTGTTGTCTTCTAGGTTTCCATATTTTGTGCTCTAATGCTCCACTTTCTCTGCTCTTGCAATATTTCACTGTCATTCTCTTGTTGTCACTCCTTTTCTTTCTTTCAGCTATCTTTCTCTGGGATGTTTTTATCATTAACCTCCTTATCAACTCAATTTCTCTGTCCAGTATGTCCTCTGTCTGCTGATTGTTTCCATCTCTTGATTGCTGAATTCTCATTCTTGCTTGTTCTTCACTTGTTTTGATTACTTCCTTTTCACCCTTACTGCTGTTTTGCACCTTTTCTGCTGCTGCTACTATAAATGTTGCGGCCTCCCAAACTTCCTGTCCCTCTGCAACATTCCTTTGCTCACCATCTGCAATTTATTTTAGATTATTATTTATGACAACTGCTTTGTCATCCTTCTTCAGCAATCTATCCTTAACATCCTTCAGTAGATGTTCTTCCTCTCCTTCTTCCATTTGGCTATCCACCTGTGCCAAATATGTTCCAGCGTCTGCAACAACATCTTCAATCATAAGACAATCATTATAAAAAAAATAAGGCCTCTGTACCTCTTTTCCCTTTAGCAACACTTCAGTATGTTCCGTTGATTTCTCTTCTTCTATCAGCATATCAGTATGCTGATCCAAACTCAAAGAACTTTTGAGACTGTCAGCTAGTCTCCCCTTCTCATCAACTATTTCAATGATGTCTTCCAGCATTTGTCCACTGTAGTGAACTGATTCTTTCCCAGCCTCTGCTTCAAAACTTTCATCTTCTCGAAGGTACTCTTTCACATCTTTGACAACTTTAAAACACTGCCTATCTTCTTCCAAACCTGCAATCACACACAAATCATTAGTTTTAAAATCACAAGACCTTACGGTCTTATTTGATGCTTCAGTCATCAAGTCCTCAGGCTGCTTCGAATAATTCATATGATTCAACTCCTCTAGCTCTTCATCACTTTCAAAAAGTAATGGTCCACTCTCTGGGTAACATATCGAAACTTCAACATCTTCTTCAGCATCTTCATTTTGCTGTAGCTCTACTCTTTCGAGCTTCTCCATCCTCTGTTTGGCATCTATAACTTGTTCAAGTTCCCTTAGTTCCTTTATCAACTGCATATTTACCTGATGATTCCACTTCTCTTGTAGCCTCTGCCACTTCAGCTTCTTTCTTATGACATAACCATGCTTCTGGTCTTCCTCATTTCTTTGCAACATCTCCATTAACACCTCAAGCTGAACTTCTATCTCAGCCTTCTCCCTCTCATATTCTTCTTTGCTTAACTGTCTCTGTATGCCAATTACCTTGGCATCCTTCTTCTTTTGTCCTCTGCTGTGGTTTATTTCAGAACCTCTGTTACGACTGTCACTAGTCATCATCCTTTCCATCTCTATGAGTCCCTCACTCACTTTACTATGAGTTGCACTAAAGCCTCTTCAGCAGCAAGTCCTGTCCTGCCGCCACTTACCTCACCAAGCTCTCCTCACTCAGTATTTTGGCAAGCAATTGGTTCTCTATCTCTGGAACCTCTTTTGAGCACTTCTCTTTGCTCTTCCTGGCTTCAACTCATCTGCATGTTCTAAGAACACAACTGTCCCCCTTTTCCAATCTCTATTGGAATTCCCCAAGGTTCTTCCACCTCTATGTTTTCACTTAGAAACTTTCACCAACTTCCTTTATCTGTTAGCAATTGCCTTTTGGGAGTTGCAATAATACTTCAATGCAAAGACTACAATATTCTATCCAAATAAAACCATATCATCTTACCTCCAAGATCTTGTCTGATCTGGTCCTTTCATTCACCTGCACTTCAATTGTCTTCAGAATCTCATCATTCCTGCAAATCTATTTCAGCAAATCTTTATGCTTCTTCTTCTCGATATTCAACTACTGTCAATCAGATTTTAAAATCTGATCCTCTCTTCCAATCTTCTGGCTTTATCTGGCAAACTTCAGCTGTCAGCAATAATTCCTTCTTTGCTGAGTTTCTTCATTGCTGCAACCATCAATTCTCATTCCATTTCTTTGTCAGTAAAACTCAAATCAAAATTAAACAAACACAATACCTGCTCAATCCAAGTGAATTTCCATTCCTCAACATCGCTGTGGACTCTTCTGTCTCTGCAATCTCTCGGTTTTGAATTGCTTTTCAAGAAACTTTCATTTAGAGCCAAGCTCTGATACCAAATTGACGCAAGCCTAGAGCTTGCAATACCCAGGATCTTTAAAACTCTATGCATATAAGAATGCTCTTAGCATTTACACAAATCAAATTACTCAATCAATGGAAAATTCACACTTTACCAATGCATGCGATCGTTCTTCAACATATGTTCTCAAACCCATATTCTCATAAGCGGAAGTTAATAACATGTCTTCATAATTTCTTTATTGGCTTTGAAACTCATACAAGGTTCTATTATGAAGCCCAAACTCAAATATTCAAATAAAACTTTATGCAAAAGTATAACTCCAATCCATGTTTACAAACTTTCATGCCCATCATTCAATCATAAAGCCAAATCTTACACATGCACCTTTTTAAAATCGGATTTCTCAATCAAAATTCAAATGCGCCCTTTTAATCATTATACAATGTGTATCATTGTTTTTAAAATGAGCTTGCATCAATCCACGCTCATGTAATTTACTTACCTTCTCTATGGACAATCTGGCCCACACAACCTGCATTCGTTTTTCCCAATTTCGCCTCGATTCTTTGTGTAGCGACTTTATACAAAATAAACTTCAATTCATCTCTTGACACATTCACATAATTTAATTATGATTCGCAGCATACTCAGTTTCAACCTCTGCCATCATATCACGCCTGGTCAGCTTACTTAATCGAATACTTCATTTGATGGCATGTCATCAACACTTTCGATTCTGGCCAACGCCGCCTCATTTACTGGATTTACATTAGATTGTACTCTTACTTCAATTCTACACTGAATGATATTCAAACACACTTATGTGGAAGGTGTATGTAGAATTTTCCTCAATTTTCATTACAAGAAATTACATACTAATTTGCTCACAAATTGATCCACACGGTTCTGAAAACACACTGTTTTTACATTAACAAATGTCGCGGAGTAAGTGAATCGAATTACCTGGATAGTTCCATTGCACACGTTACCATTGATTTGAAATCAAGCCTGCGCTTCATTCAACACGTCCAATAAACTGTAGATCGACATATGCTTCATTGATTTACCCAGAAATTGATTGCACATTCAATCATTGGTTATTCAGTTAATTCTATTCAGAACGCACTCAACCAATAGTACTTTCTGCAATCGACCTTACCTGTGGCTTCAACGCACTAATAATAACAATTTCTGCTATCGATCATACTCAGAATTACATAAGCCTGACAGAACAACAATTCATACCAAGCTGCAGACTTAAAATATGTTAAAATAATCCCTTACGCGGAGATTTAACATCTTTTATGCTCCTTGATGATGCATAACGGGTTTCACCGTTTGCTGGCGCTCTTCTCTTTCTTTCTTCACAACCATTCATAAACTCATGCACCAATAACAATTTTTATATAAATATCAATCCTTTTAGCTTGGACATATAAATCGATATCACAATTTCTCTTATTTCAGGCTTCGTTTGGTCGATTTTTTAACAATCGATACCTCAACCATTTAACCAGAAATATATATAATTGCACAACCAATCAATGTATATAAACTGAAACAAAACAATGACTTACAGCTTTTTCTGGCCAGATATTTCAATTCCATGGCCCTTTACAATTGCTGAAGGCTTACAACCTTGCTGTTTAAGCCTACTCTCAATCTCACACTCTCTCACAATCTCAATGTCTTTTTCTCTCAAAACCCCCTCCTATTTATACAATTTAAAAAATTCATTAAATTAAATGCTCAATCCCTTCAATTCCTCAACAAACCCCTAAATCTCTCAACATCCCTAAAGGATAGATCTTTATCCCTAAAATCCTTCAACTAATTAAATTCCCCCATATCCTTTTATTAAATAAAAGATATTTACAAAAATCCTCACCTTCTCCTATTTTATTCAAATTAATTAATAAAATATTAAAAATTATCACACCCCCTTTTAACATATTTACAAAATAAAAAACGCCCTTGATGCTCCTGCATCAACAATTATATAATATCATAACATTATTAGAAAACCACAGTAGGTATATACCAATGGGTAAAGATGAATTTTACTCCAAACCACAAGCTTCTTCTTAGCTCTCCCCTGAGCAGAGACCAATATTCCCTAGTGTTGATAACCCCTTTGTCACAGTAGTGATGGTTCTTTTAAGCCTTCATTCCCTTAGCCTCTTTCCATAACGATGTCCTATTATTATGGGATGTTGTTTCCCATAGCCTAGGATTTTCTTTTGTTTTTTCCACAAAACCTTTCTTTAAAACTTGATTTTCCTTAGCAAGGTTTTCTTACCTCTCCTCACTAAATTTCCGCTTTAATGAGGATTTTATTTCTCCCATCTAATTTAATTATTTATTTAATTCTCTCCAAGAATTTTCTGGAGAGTTTTGGGATGTTTGGAATTCTATTCCATCCTCATGGATAAGAATTTCCTGGTCTCCATTACACTCTCTTTACCACATTACATTTATTTCATAATTAGTTATTAATTTAAAAATTATTATGTTCATACATAATTGTTCCATAGGTCCACCTGGACCTTGGTTTTATTTACAAAACATTGTATTGAAGGAGAGGGGCATATTAGGTCCCTATATTACTAGTGTATTCCCTTATTTTTGTTAGTGTAGCATCCTTATCGTTATTTTTGTACCCTTGTAGTCCCCATTTTGTTATTATTATGCACCATAAAAGCCCACTATTGTTATTTTTGTGCCCTTAATTTATTATTGTTAGGTCGGCAAGGATTGTATTGTGACACCGTGGACTCTTACATATAGAAATGGGTTTTGTCATTTGTATCATTCAAAAATTGTTCATTTATGTAATGTAAAGGAGGATTCCCCCTTGAAGTGGTTGATTTGTAAGTTGTTGATCTCTCTTTTCTTCTATTTTTTGAGTTGGTTTCAGAACATAAAGGTAGGTTAACAATATTAACCTATGAATGTTGCATGTAAATAATTAAAGAGTTAGGAATCCTTCAACATAGTAGGGATCCAACTTCCTAAAAAATTATACGTAAGAGTCTTAGTTAATGAGTAATGGTAAGATAAACATCATAGCCTTAGCATACATCAAGTTTATTAAAAACGTTAAGATTGTAAAGCAGGGACAAAAATCATTAAACCAGAAAATTTACATGGGAAAAAGAAATTGGAGACATGACAAGTGGTATATGAGCCCAAGTTAAAACACTGGGCTTATGAACCCCAACACTAAAGATTCAGTTGTCTGGAAATTTTAATTGTATTGTTAAAATTTATTTTACAAAAATGATCTGTTTCATATTATGGTTTATTAATTCTACTGGTTTATGCATTAGATATAAGGTGAAGACATAATTACAACTATTGTCATGCTAGATAGAGAATATTTGTATGTGGAATTGGGGGAGTAGGATATCCTTCCATATTCCAACACCTAGATGCTGGAGATTATCAAAAAAGTGCAGGCTCAGCTAAGGACTGGAAAGGAATGTTTAGTGAAAGCTAGCAATGAACAAGAGAGGTTGATAAGAGAATTAACCTCCACATCGAACCATCAAGAGGGAGAACAAGAAAAGCTAAAAAGAAAAAGAAACAGAAACCAACTCAGAGAAGTATGAGAGTGGGGAGGAATTTAGTAAAGCAGACTCTAAGTCCGAGAATATGAATGAATTTATTGTGTAACCAGCTCCAAAAATAGAAGAAAAGAGATATCAATGCCTTAGAAATAAACCACTTCGAGGGGGAAACCTCCAATACATTACATAAATGAAAAATTCCTGGATGACACAATTTACAAAACCGCCTTTCTATATATAGGAGTCCATGGGGCCATAATGTAATCCTAGTGGGGCCACAATGTAATCGTAGCCGACCTAACAATAATAATTTAAGGGCACAACAATAACAATATGGTGGTTATAAGGCTACAATAAGGGACTATACTAGTAATATAGGGACCTAACATGCCCCTCTCCTCCAAAAAAGTGTTGTCCTCAACGCTTGAGTAGCTCTGGGTGCTTCTGTATAAATTTATCATCCTCCCATGTAGAATCTTCAGTGGGTAAGTTCTTGCACTTGATGAGATACTCTAAAATTGATCGATTTCATAGTTTTCAAGTTCTTGTTTCCGTGATTGCTTCCGGCTCCAATATGATTTTTCCTTCGTCATCAAGTTCTGGAAATATTGTTTGAACAGGAATATTTTCACCTATAACCTTCTTTAAGCATGAAACATGGAAAACCGGATGCACTCGTGAAGAAGCAGGAAGCTCCAATTTGTATACCATAGTACCAATCTTTTGCAACACCTTGTAAGGACCATAGTACTTTGGTGATAATTTATTATCCTTCTTAGCTTGGTTGACAGACATTTGTTTGTATGGTTGTAGTCATAAAAATACCCAATATCCTACATCAAAACTTCTGTCGCTGTGATGTTGATATGCCTGTTGTTTCATTCGATTTTGTGCCAAATTTAGGTTATCCTTTAAGCGTTGGAGAACTTCTTGTTGATGCTTGATGTGAACTTCCACTGCTTGAAACTTTGAATTTTCCCTTAAATATGATATGATGGATGGTGGATGATATCCATAGAGTGCCATCAATGGGGTAATTTTTGTTGCAGTATGGAAGGAAGTGTTATACCACCATTCAGCGAGAGGTAACCACTTGAGCCATTGTGTTTTTTTATCAGATACAAAACAACGAAGATATCCTTCAAAACATTTATTTACTATCTCAGTTTGACCATCAAATTGAGGATGATAAGATGAGCTATGAGCTAATTGAGTACCCAAACAATAAAATAACTCCGTCGAAAAATTTCTAGTAAAAATGGGATCTCTGTCGCTCAAAATAACGCTTGGGCTTCCATGAAGCTTTTGAATTGTGTCCATAAATGTAGTAGCAACTGTCATTGCTTTAAATGGATGAGATAATGCACAAAAGTGTGCATAATTGGTAAGTCTATCAACTACCACCATGATGACACTCTTTCCTTCGGACTTAGTTAAATCTGTGATAAAATCCATTGAATCTCCTCCCAATGTTGACTTGGAATGGATAAAGGTTGTAGAAGTCCCTAGGTCTTAATTGTCTCAATTTTATTCTATTGGAAAACCAAACATTCCACCACAAACTTTTGAATATCAGATTTAAGGCCATCCCAACTAAATTCTTTCTTCACCTTGTGGTAAGTTTTTAAAAATCCTAAGTGTCCTCCTAAAGGAGAAGTGTGCAATTCCAAAAGAGTATTTTGTTTTAATTGGGAATTCTTACAAAGATATAAGCGATCTTTGTACCATAAGGAATCATTTTTCCAACTAAATTTATCAGATGTAATAGGATGTTGCTGAAACTTTTGAATGAGTGTCCATACATCTTTGTCCTTCTTCCATTAATCTCTTGCTTCGGCTATCCAATATGGTTGGATAATAGAGATGGCACACAGCAATGCTTCCACCTCTTCATTATTTCTGGAGAGTGCATCTGAAACAAAATTAAGCTTTCCTTTTTTGTAGATTATTTCAAATTCATAACCCAACATCTTTGTGACCCATTTTTGCTACTCTTTTGAATATAGTCTTTGTTCCAAAGAGTGTTTAAGACTATCATGATCAGTTTTTACCTTTAAGTGTCTTCCCATCAGGTAATTTCACCATTTCTTTAGTGCATGCAGTATTGCTAACATTTCCTTCTCATAAATAGGTTTATGTAAATACTTTCCTTTGATTGGACGACTTTCAAAAGAAATGGGTCTTCCTTACTGCATTAAAACAACACCAGTTCCATTTCTTGAGGCATCACATTTCACAATAAAGGTTTTTGTGAAGTATGGAGTAGCTAAGACTGGTGCTAGGCACATTGCCTATTTAAGATGTTCAAAGGCCTTAGTTGCTTCAGGAGTCCATGAAAATGCATCTTTTTTCAATAATGTTGTTAGAGGTGCTGCTATTCTCCCATAATTCTTAACAAACTTGTGATAATACCATGTTAACTTGAGAAATCCTCGCAACTTCTTTATGGTTGTGGGAATTTTCCATTCCTTAATGGATTTAATTTTTTTAGGGTCTACCTTAACACCCTCGTGAGATACAATATGACCAAGATATTCCACGTCTTGTACTCCAAAGAAACATTTGGATGTTTTTACATATAATTTTTTCTCCTGTAATAGTTTGAGCACCCTGTCAACATGTTCAACATGATCCTTCCAAGACCTACTGTAGATTGGTATATCATCAAAAAATACTAGAACAAATTTTCTAAAGAAGGGTTTGAAAATGGAATTCATCAACCCTTGAAATGTAGAAGGTGCATTGGTAAGGCCAAAAGGCATGACCAAAAATTCATAATGACCCTCATGAGTTCAAAATGATGTTTTTGGAATAACTTCAGTCTTAATTCTAATTTGATGATATCCTGAATGAAGATCCAACTTGGTAAAACAAATTGCTCCATGTAATTCATCCAATAATTGATCAATCATAGGAATGGGAAATTTATCTTTAATGGTGGGCTTATTGAGCTCCCTATAATCCAGACACATGTGCCATGATCCATCCTTCTTGTGTACCAATACTACATGAGTAGAGAAATAACTTTGACTAGGTTGAATTATACCCGCCTCTAACATTTATGTAATCATACGTTCAATTTCTCTCTTTTGGACATAAGGATTGTTAGTATGAATTCTTCGTCGAAGCGTACGAAAAAGAACCACTTTAGCTACGCATAACTAATAGCCCTAACAACAATAATGGCTGCAAAAAATCTTCAGAT
>JAXQQM020071710.1:0-89247 GCA_034641835.2 Pinus albicaulis | reverse complement strand
ACGTATGTATTCTACTTATGTTAAATACAAAATCCTTCCACTTAATTATTTGCAGAAATTAAATCGCCAATTGCAAAACACATATGAAGCAAAATCAATCGCACATAAACACAGTTGTTTAATGGGAAAGCTTAAAGCTAAAAACACCATCTATCATATATTATGTATATCAATGGATCATGTAATAATATCATATAAATCTTAGTACATTAAGCTCTCAGTACAATCAACAATCATCACACACTATCATGCAGAAATTTGCATATCTATGCACCAATTTCTTGCCTCCTGACAGACTGCCTCCACTGCACAATCCCTGCTGAAGAAGACCCCTAAATGAATTCGAATTGGCCTTGCCTTGACTACGCAATCCACATTGGCATCTCCAATGTGTGTCAGATGCATTGAATGCATCACTATAGTCACAATAGATAGTCCATCTCACCCTTCCACCTATATCTCCACTGGGTCTCCACTGGAACTGACATGCAAGTAGTTAACTACTATATTTGTTCAGTTGCAAGTGAGTCTCTAGTTGTGAATTAATTAAATAATTATTTCACTAAAATCTCACTAGTGTATCTTCAGTTAGAACTAGATACAAATAGCACAACTGAGTTTAACTCACTTAACTGAGTTAAACTAAATAACAACTCCCATAACTACTCTTCCAACTCTGTCACAACTCTGCCACTTCAATTCTAACTGAATCCTCCATACATGAGTCACCAACCACCCTAGGAATTGCATAATTCCTTCAGCCCACTGATTTTCCAAATATGTTCACGGAAATAAAGTGCTCCAAGAGAACAAGTTGATAATTATTGTCGGATTATTATTAAGGGCTAATAATAATCGACATGCATCTATTTTTAGATTAGCGATCTATAAATAGACTTCGCCCAATTTTCTAAAAATAGAATTTCATCTATTTTTCCAAATTGATCAACCATATACAAATAACATCTTGCAACTTATAGAATATGCTCATCATGTCTAAAAATATACATACACCTAAAAATAGCCTGCGAGCCCCACTTAGTGAAGGTGCTTAATTTTCACTAAGCTCATCATCTTGTTAAATCTAAACATAAATGAATGTGGTATTGTTGCTTTTTTTGTTTCTTTTCATAAATATCTCATTTATTTTCTTAATTGATTAATGTTTTCATATGTGTACATGATTAGTAATTGTATATTTTCTATTCACTAATCAATTCATAATCTTTATAATTGATTAAGTAAATTTTTCATGTTTGAATGTTGTAGTTTTATGTTAATTTCATTTAACTATTTATTTGGTCTACATATCACTTATAGTCAGATTAAAGCATTGTTATAGTTTTATGTTCTATATCTCAATCTATTTTAGATTAAAATAATTCATACATCATATTATATAACTCTTGGGATAAAAAAATTATATTTAGAATAGGTAGATTTTTCAACTTAGCCATACTCATTAACACTATTTCACTACATGTACCACTCATTAGTATAATCTCCTAAAAAGTCTCATTTCTAGGAAAAAAATCTTTAGCTGGAAATGAGGCCCACATACTAGTGAGGATCATCATACCAAATGAATATAGGTCTAATTGGGACCTTAATTGAGCGATTTAACCTATTGCTTTCTTGGTCCATTCCGAGAATCAATAGAACCCCACTTTAAGTTTCATCATGTCATAATTACATCTACAAAGAGAAAATTAACATTCCATTTGGGTAACCCAACCAATGCGATTAGAACCATTAAAATTTTTCATGTCAACTGGAAGGAATTTGTGCCACATATTATGTTGATTATCTTGAAAGTGTAGCCTTGGAAAATATCCTCCCCCATTGGATAATTCATCCACTTCTATCAAAAAATCCATATTCTATTGAATTCATTTGTATTTAAGTTTAGTAAGTTGGTTGGAAAGCATATCTAACTTGTCATGGATCTTGGTGTTGAGTTGGGAAACTTGGTGGTTGAGGTGGTCAATTGATTCATCTAGGTTAGTGAGCTCTCCATCCAACCTTGCATGCTTGTTCACATTTGTGGTTAGGTGTGCCAGTATGATGTATAACTTGTTGATGTTCCTATCCTTGGATGATTTCCAAGTAGACACCATTGGTTTAAGGGATTATTTAGGGTCATAAGGTCAAATGAATGTCAATTATTATAGATTTATGATATATTGGAAGGTTTCCAACAATAGTACTTGGTTAAATATTTCATAGTGCTAAATAAGGAGGATATACTATACCCTTATTCATACAAGCCAATTCTTTGGTATGTGAGAGTGACCTCCCTAAGTGTTTCTCTTTGTATACTACAACAACATGATGACCAAAAATGTTTTGTAAGGCTAGTTTTAGGTGAACCTATGGGACTCCTTAGATACCTAAGGATATGTTGAAGTGCTATTCCATATACATTTGACGTTTGATGAAATGCTTCTCAAAGGAGTACCAACAAAGGTTACACTGGTGTCCAACTAGGGGAATCCACTTATTTCTTTTGCATATATTCTTCCCCAACCGCAAGTTTACACATTTGACAACATATCTTTGTGTTATTCAAAGATGTTGGAACAAGTCCTATTTATTTATTTTAAAATCCAAACAAAAAATAACTTAATTTCTAATGAAGGTTCTTTGTGTGGCTAGGATTTTGAGGTGCCAAATCTAAAATGATTCCAATTCCATTAGTATTGATCAAAATCTATATTATGATCACAATTATGAAATCTTGTAGCCAATTTGAATTTATTGGCACTGATTTGTTATAAAATTGGGCACCTTGTAAAAATATATATGCCATTGTAATATGCACGACCATTGTGGAAAAAATTGGAAAAAGAAAAAAGAAAAGGAGAGTAAAGAAAAAATATGATTTAGATTAGCGATATCTTCACTTTCCAAACTCCATTTGAAATATTTTTTCCCTATTTCAAACTTTGATATATTTGTTTCGAAAGGAACCAAGTTTCTTTAGATTCTACACAAAAGGTTTTGTAAATGGATTTTATTGTTGTATAGGTAAAAAGTTCTTCCACCTCTTTTCCAAGTGGTCTTTTGCAACACTTGTAATGATCCTTAACTATTAAAATTAGTCCATGTTTAGATAAAAATGAATGGATAAGAAGATATAAAAGACATAATGAGATTATCTTGTGAAATAAAACCATTGTATTAATTATTTCCAAAAGAGATAACAATGTTCATGGGATTGTTAGAGGGAGAAACCACTTATGGGGATAGCTCCAATTACAACAATAATACTTGAAAAAATATCACATAACCTTATAGGTCTATTTATAGAAAAGTTATAGTAACTCATTATTCTATTGTACCAACTACCTAGTGGGCCGTATTTAATAGAGATGAACTTTTACATCAAATAAAGATACACGAATTATCTAATGGGTGTAAATTTGTTGTGAAACCTGCTCCAAAAATAGAAGAAAAGAGATATCAACGCCTTATAAATAAGCCACTTCGAGGGGGAAACCTCCAATACATTACATGAATGAACAATTCTTGGATGATACAAATTACAAAACCTCCTTTCTATATATAGGAGTCAATGAGGCCACAATGTAATCTTAGTGGGGCCACAATGTAATCCTAGCCAACCTAACAATAATAATTTAAGGGCACAATGATAACAATATGGGGGTTACAGGGGTACAATAATAACAATAAGGGGGTTACACTAACAACAATAAGGGACTATACTAGTAATATAGGGACCTAACAAGCCCCTCTCCTTCAAAAAAGTGTTGTCCTCAACACTTGAGTAGCTCTGGGTGCTTCTGTATAAAATTCTCATCCTCCCATGTAGAATCTTCAGTGGGTAAGTTCTTCCACTTGATGAGATACTCTGAAATTGATCGATTCCGTAGTTGTCGAGTTCTTGTTTCCGTGACTGCTTGAGGTTCCAATATGATTTTTCCTTCCTCATCAAGTTCTGGCAATATTGTTTGAACTGGAAGATTTTCACCTATAACCTTCTTTAAGCATGAAACATGGAAAACTAGATGCACTCGTGAAGAAGCAAGAAGCTCCAATTTGTATGCCATAGTACCAATCTTTTGCAACACCTTGTAAGGACCATAGTACTTTGGCGATAATTTATTATCCTTCTTCGCTTGCTTGAGGGACATTTGTTTGTATGGTTGTAGCCGTAAAAATACCCAATCTCCTACATCAAAACTTCTCTCGCTGCGATGTTGATCTGCCTGTTGTTTCATTCGATTTTGTGCCAAATTCGGGTTATCCTTTAAGAGTTGGAGAACTTCTTGCTGATGCTCGATGTGATCTTCCACTGCTTGAACCTTCGAATTTTCCCTTAAAGATGATGTGATGGATGGTGGATGATATCCATAAAGTGCCATAAATGGGGTCATTTTGCTGCAGTATGGAAGGAAGTGTTATACCACCATTCAGCGAGAGGTAACCACTTGACCCATTGTGTTTGTTTATCAGATACAAAACAACGAAGATATCCTTCCAAACATTTATTTACTATCTCAGTTTGACCATCAGATTGAGGATGATAAGATGAGCTATGAGCTAATTAAGTACCCAAACAAAAAAATAACTCCGTCCAAAAATTTCCAGTAAAAATGGGATCTCTGTCGCTCACAATAACCCTTGGGCTTCCATGTAGCTTTTGAATTGTGTCCATAAATGTAGTAGCAACTGTACTTGCTTTAAATGGATGAGATAATGCACAAAAGTGTGCATACTTAGTAAGTCTATCAACTACCACCATGATGACACTCTTTCCTTCGGACTTAGGTAAACCTGTGATAAAATCCATTGAAATCTCCTCCCAACATTGACTTGGAATGGATAAAGGTTGTAGAAGTCCCGGGGTCTTAATTGTCTCAACTTTATTCTGTTGGCAAACCAAACATTCCGTCACAAAATTTTGAATATCGGATTTAAGGCCATCCCAAAAAAATTCTTTCTTCACCCTTTGGTAAGTTTTTAAAAATCCCAGGTGTCCTCCTAAAGGAGAAGTGTGCAATTCCAGAAGAATCTTTTGTTTTAGTTGGGAATTCTTACAAAGATATAAGCGATCTTTGTACCATAAGGAATCATTTTTCCAACTAAATGTATCGGATGTACTAGGATCTTGCTGCAACTTTTGAATGAGTGTCCATACATCTTTGTCCTTCTTCCATTCATCTCTTGCTTCAGTTATCCAATCTGGTTGGATAATAGAAATGGCACAAAAGCAATGCTTCCACCTCTTCATTCTTTCTTGAGAGTGCATCTGCAACAACATTAAGCTTTCCTTTTTTGTATATTATTTCAAAGTCATAACCCAACATCTTTGTGACCCATTTTTGCTGCTCTTCTGAAGATAGTCTTTGTTTCAAAAAGTGTTTAAGACTATCATGATCAGTTTTTACCTTGAAGTGTCTTCCCATTAGGTAAGTTCTCCATTTCTTTAGTGCATGCAGTATTGCTAATATTTCCTTCTCATAAATAGGTTTCTGTAAATACTTTCCTTTGATTGGACGACTTTCAAAAGCAATGGGTCTTCCTTCCTGCATTAAAACAACACCAATTCCATTTCCTGAGGCATCACATTCCACGATAAAGGTTTTTGTGAAGTCTGGCGTAGCTAAGACCGGTGCTAGGCACATTGCCTCTTTAAGATGTTCAAAGGCCTTAGTTGCTTCACGAGTCCATGAAAATGCATCTTTCTTCAATAATGTTGTTAGAGGTGCTGCTATTCTCCCATAATTCTTAACAAACTTGCGATAATACCCTGTTAACCCGAGAAATCCTCGCAACTTCTTTATGGTTGTGGGGACTTTCCATTCCTTAATGGCTTTAATTTTATTAGGGTCTACCTTAACACCCTCGTGAGATACAATATGACCTAGATATTCCACCTCTTGTACTCCAAAGAAAAATTTGGATGTTTTTCATATAATTGTTTCTCCTGTAATATTTTGAGCACCATGTAAACATGTTGAAAATGATCCTTCCAAGACCTGCTGTATATTGGTATATCATCAAAAAATACTAGCACAAATTTTCTAAGGAAGGGTTTGAAAATGGAATTCATCAACCCTTGAAATGTAGAAGGTGCATTGGTAAGGACAAAAGGCATGACCAAATATGTACCTTTTGTGTGTTTTTCACATTATTGAGATCAAAATATTGCTCCATCTATAGTATCCATGTTATAGGATCCTTTCCATCAAACTTCCTCATATCCATTTTTGGAATATGGTGGTTCTTCCTGCCAACATTAGAGTTTATGAAATCATGATTAACATTTATTTTGTTCTCATCATGAGTTTCCTCTAATATATTTTCACCATTAGGAAACATTTCTTGTATCAACTTTGTCAAACCTTCCATGTCTGCTTTTAGATCATTCTTCATGTTTTCCATTTTCTCATCGATCTTAGCTTCCATGTCATCCATCTTAGATTCCATGCCAGCTTCCATGCCATATATCTTAGATTCCATGCCATTCTTCAAACCATCCATCTTAGATTCCACACCTTTCTTCAAACCATCCATCTTAGTTTCCACGCCTTTCTTCAAAACTTCCATGTCATTTTTTGTTGCTCTTTACGAGAGCGAAATTTGTTGCACTTGCTCTTGTAATTTTGATATGTCATGTTGCCATTCTTCGTCTTCATGAGTCATAGTAGAGCTTTCTAAAGGCTTAATGGGTGTTGAATTCTTTTTAGGGGCCATTTTAGAATCCAATACTGATATCTATTCTACAATATGCCCTTGGAATCAATTGAACTTGATTCTTCGCTTCAGAAACAAGGCTGATGCAAATTTGGGAAAAAGATACACACCTTTTACTTGATTTTTGAGAGCTCTATATTGAAATTGATTTATCTCTATAATTTTGGATATCGGGTATGTCACGTAACCCTGCTGCATGTCATATCTTTAAAATGTCACGGATGCGACTGATTTTGATTCTTCAAGCCAAAGATATGTCCAATCTCCCAAAATGACCCAATTATGGACTGGTTCAATAGAGCGAAATTGTACGACTTGCCACGTCTTCCTGTTTCCTCCTTTGGCTCTGAAATTGGTAGAAAAGAAACTAAAGTCCATGTACTTGTGGCCACTTTTTACAGCATTCCAATCTGATGCTCAGAGAGAGGGTTATGAATATTTTCCCACGATAACCTATTTGAGATGAAATTCAGGAGCCTGAAAAATACCTAACTTCCACAGATCATATCTCCGAAAATATTGCGAACCAAGCTCTAAAATTTTGCGTGATGTTCTTCAGGATTTCGGCTTTGCTCTCCAAAATTTTAGCTTCTGAATCTTCGTAGAAAAAAATTTATAGCGAAAATGCCACGATGACCTGTTTAGATTAAATTCAAGAACTGCAAAAGCCCTAACTTCCACAAGATCATATCTCCAAAATTTTGCGAACCAATCTTTGAAATTTTGTGAAAGGTGTTCATAGAGTCGGCCATCTAAAAATTTCAACTTCTGAACCTTTGTAGAAAAAGTTATGCAAAAATGCCAATGAGTTTAGAGCGGCGAAAACCTTAGAATCCAAAGCTTTGATACCAAATGTTGTGAAACCGGCTCCAAAAATAGAAGAAAAGAGATATCAACACCTTAGAAATAAGCCACTTCGAGGGGGAAACCTCCAATACATTACATGAATGAACAATTCTTTGATGATACAAATTACAAAACCTCCTTTCTATATATAGGAGTCCATGGGGCCACAACGTAATCCTAGCCGACCTAACAATAATAATTTAAGGGCACAATAATAAAAATATGGGGGTTACAGGGGTACAATAATAACAATAAGGGGGTTACACTAACAACAATAAGGGACTATACTAGTAATATAGGGACCTAACAAAACTGCCTTGTACATTAATTTACTAACTCTTCAATATCACCAAATTATGGATGTTAGGTTAGGGCCCTAACATTGCAAATTTTTGAAATTTATTATTTTGCCACTATCTATCAAGTTAGATTCATTTTAACTTTGAATTTATTAAACATTGAGGAATATAAAAAAGTTTAGATGAAAATATCTTGGTACTTAAAAGATCTTGAGTTTAAATGCCTTGTGTAAATATTAATTAATACTTGGTATTATTGATTAATATTATTATTCTTTACTTTATAGATTTTATATTTATTTTTTATATTGTGACACATAAACATAGATGTTACACATTTCATATATACAAGGATATTAGTTTATTATTATTTTTAATATTATAATTAACCAACTTATACCATGTATCACATCAACATTAGGGATTGAGTAATCTCTATCACACTAAGTTATAAAATACTCCTCACTTATTTTGATACAATCAAGTAATACTTGAAACAAAATTTAACATACATGCAACATTTACAATCTTATGTTTATGATTTTCAAGAAGCACCACCTTTTATCCAATTCATGTATAACATTGTATGTCAATATACAATTTCTTTGAGGATTGTAAAGATAACCAACTCTCTTTTGTGGAACTTTCCTTGATTTTTTGATTTTTGATTTTTTTAAACAAGAATGAGTACATTCCGCTTAGTGGAATCAATAACTTCGTATATACAATTGTCACCATTTCACCAAGTAGAACATTTTTTTCATATATGCCACAATGACTAACTTACAACATGTTTCCAAAGAATTGAACCACGCAGTTGGGGATACAAAATGTGTTCCATGCCACTCGAGCTAAGTTCATTCGACATTGGACTTCCCTTGATTAGAGAGGTGTGTTATCTTAAATATTTTATATTTCAATTGTTTATTGCCATTAAACAATGCTTTTCAAATAAACTTGGTTAATGGATATTATACGATAAATTATTGAACTACTTAGATTAATTAATACTTTATGCAATTTACAAATCTTAACTTCAAATGTTCCAAGGTTAAACATTGAAAATTAGTCCATCACTCCTACACTATATTACTAAAAGGTGAATAAACTTGGAAAACACCTTTAAATGGGAACTAGGTAAAACTACAAATAATAAAGCAAAAGATCTTACTTTGTAACAAATATTATGTTAATTGATGATAGAAGAAACAATAATTTAATTGTCATATGAGACTTAATGTTAATAATTGAATCAATGCTTAAATATTGTCATACAATCATTGGTGACCAAATTAGAAAAATATTTTGGATTAAAAGAGAAGTCTCTAGGTTTAAGAGTGTTGAGATTTATCACGCTCTCAATTCCCTTACTTGATAGGATGACACTCTACCTAACAAAGCATCTAAATAGAAATGACGTTAACACAGGTTTAAAAATGGGGAGGGTTACTTCTCTATCCCTTAAGTTGATGTTATTAAGAGGTTTGATGAACAATATTGAGATTCCTTTTACTTACCTTTCTAATTGTGCAAAAAGACAACCAAAATGCAATACATTTAATTGTCAAGCCAAGGTTCATATGGAGCTTGTGAAGTTTCATGCACCTTTTGTGCTAGTACAATATGAAGTTGCAGTAACCTAAATGAGTGTCATAGGACAAGATATCCAGATGCTTTCACAAGTCACGAAGAGAAATATACTTGTAAACTAATCCACACATGTACAAAAGTAAATCACACAAGCATATATGGTGACTTTTTTTGGTTGTTAATATGATCTTGGGTGTTGTAATAGAAATGCAATTGAACATGCAATATGATGTAATAACTCATGAAACATCAAACAATACTTTTTTCATAAAAAAAATACGACTATAAATAAAATGATATAAATAGAACTTAATAAAAAAAAAGTAATTGTAAATATGAAAAATAAACAGAGCATTCTGGTGTCAATGTAGAGTTGCAAAATCAAGGAAAGACCCTCAAGGAAAATCACCCGAAATAGAACTACTTCCAAGAGAAATTCTTCTTGTGAACATAGAGATAAAAACAACTCTTCAACAACAAAAAACCTACTTCCATGATTGTATCAGCCCACTAGATAAACAATAATGAAAATGGATTCAATATCACTTGCATATACTCATGTTTAAGTAAAAAGGACACAACTATGAGGGTTATCAACAACAAATATACAACAACCTCTGACAAGGATTGAAAATACCTTAGCATTCAACATAAAAAATTGACAGTTAGTCCACAGGGAAAATCAACTTCATTTCTCAAACATTTCACTAGTGCAATCCCAACACTATCATGGGTGAACAATTCTTGCAACAACATGTTAGCATAAGGCCATTAATCCCATGAAAAATTCATGCTTATCAATACATCATCAAATGGACCATAACTGTTAGGACCCTATATTACTAGTGTAGTCCCTTATTGTTGTTAGTGTAGCCCCCTTATTGTTATTTTTGTACCCCTGTAGTCCCCATATTATTATTATTGTCTCCCATAATAGCCCACTATTGTTATCATTGTGCCCTTAAATTATTATTGTTAGGTCGACTAGGATTATATTGTGACCCCATGGACTCCTAAATATAGAAAGCAGGTTTTGTCATTTGAATCATCTAAGAATTGTTCATTTATGTAATGTAAAGGAGGTTTCCCCCTCAAAGTGGCTGATTTCTAAGTCGAGGATCTCTCTTTTCTTCTATTTTGTGAGCTGGATTCATAACATTTGGTATCAAAGCTTTCGCTTCTAGGGTTTCACTGATTCAAATAGGTCATCATGGAATTTTCGCTATTTTATTTTATTTATTTATTTATTATTATTATTATTTTTACGAAGGTTCAACCATTTGCACTGAAATCCGGAGGAACTTCGTGGAAAAATATTAGATATTGTATCACAATATTTTCAGAGATATGATCTTTGGAAGTTAGGGTTTTTGCAGGCTCCCAAATTTCATCTCAAAGAGGCGACCTTGGGAAAATCATCATAACTCTCTCTCTGAGCATCAGATTGGAATTCTGTAAAAAGTGGCTGAAATTTTGTGGACTTTAGTTTCCTATGTATCAATTTCGGTGCTGAAGGAGAAAACAGTGACACGTGTCACGCCGTACAATTTCGCTCTACTGAAACAGTCCATAAATAGGTCATTTTGGGAGATTGGGCATAACTTTGTCTTGAAGAATCGAAATTAGGTCAGACTTGTGGAATTGGAAAGAAGATTCATAGGGTTTCTAAAGGACCAAAGATAAAATCTTGGGGATCCAAAATTATAAAGATACGTCAGTTTCAATATCGAGCTCCTCAAAATCAAGAAAAAGGTGTGTATTTTTTAAAAAAATTGCATACATCTTGTTTGAAAAAGCAGTTTGAAGTGATTCCAAGGGAATATTGAAGAATAGATATCAGCATTGGGTTCTAAAATGTCCCCTAAAAATAATCCAACACCCATTAAGCGCTCATAAGGCTCTACTATGACTCATGAAGAGGAATAAGTGCAACATGATATATCAAAATTACAAGACCAAGTGCAACAAATTTCACTCTCGCAAAGAGTAACAAAAAATGAAATGGTAGCTAAGATGGATGTTTTGAAGAAAGGAGTGGAAGCTAAAATGTAAGGTTTGAATAAAGGTGTGGAAGCTAAGATGTCTGGTTTGAAGAATTACATGGAAGCTAATATGGATGGCGTGGAAGTTATGATGGATGGCATGGAAGCTAAGTTGGATGGCATTGAAGCTAAGATCGATGGTATGGAAGGAAACATGGAAGGTTTTAACGAAAGAAATGGAGCGTTTGAAGGAAGGTTTGGAAAATTTGCTGCTAGAAAATATTCCTAATGGTGAAAAGGTAGTAGAGGAAACTCATGATGAGAACAAAATAAATGTTAATCATGGTTTCATAGACTCTAATGTTGGATTTAAGACCCACCATATTCCAAAGATAGATATAAGGAAGTTTGATGGCAAGGATCCGATAACTGAGATACTACAAATGGAGAAATAATTTGAGCTCCATAATACAAAAAACACACAAAAGGTATGCATTGCAACTTTATATTTAGAACAAAACCAATTTATATGGTATAAATGACTTTGTTCTCGTAAACCGCTCGTCACTTGGCCAATTTTTACGGAGGAAATGATAACACATTACGAGGATACAAAGAGAAACACCTTCTATTAGTGTTAGTGTTTACATCCTGTCACCAGGGATAAATGAAATCTTATCATGTCCTATTAGGGTCTCATAGTCAATTTTTTTTCATTTCATTAGGTCTTCAAGAAAAAATTTGGTTACTGGGTATTAGGTTTAGGACTATTTTCCGCTCCTTCCAAAATTTTTAAATTGCTGGTCCATGTCATCACTCAGCTGAGTGTATCATCATTTAGAGATTGTCATCATAATTTTAGTCATCATCATCATGATTTTATTTAGTTCAGTGTCTCCATTAGGTCATTAGGGTTTCAAGGTCACCAAATTTATCATTCATAAAATCTGGCATTTGGAGGAGTGGTAATAGGCATATTTCTTCAAAAATGTAATTTTATGTTTCTATATGTAATAAGCACTTCATGTTAGTAAAGTTGCAGTTCAAAAGTTTGAAAAAGTTCAAAGTTCCAAAGAAGATTCAATGTTCCAAAGAAGTCATAACAATCCAAAAAATCACAATGTCAAAGGTTACAAAGTTCAAAACATGAATGACATGCTAGAAAAATACACGTGGGGCCCATTATCCCTAAAAAGGAAGTTATTTCAAGTTTATAAAAGAGCTAAAAAGACACAATCTCCTTGCATTTGCACTCTTATTACCTCTCATCATCGATATCATCCTTCATTTGGCAAGAAAATATGGGTTTTTTACCTCAAATTGGGAAAAATTGGTCGGCGCCACGCTTACAGACACTGCGTTGCGCATAAGAGAACTGCGCTGCGCATAGGCACTGTGTGCAGGGAAAAGTTTCCAAAAATCTACATTTCATCACCAATTTCCTTTTTTTAGAGCTCCACTTTAGATTTTTCATCCTCCAAGCTTGATAACAAGTAAGTTACACATGTGCATGCCCTCCTTTGCTTTGCATGCTAAGAAATTAATCACAAGCTTAGTCTCCTAGGGTTTGCACTGATTTCATGATGTTGGTCTCCAAATGATGGATTGATTTTTTAAACCCTAATTTCCTTATCCCTACATCTCTGTTTATAGTTTATACATCACCTCCATCCTTCACAAAGCCATTTCCCTTCCTTTTTGATCATTTCCCTAAAAAAACTAAATCTACCCTATGTATTTCTAGGCTAGGTTTGTGTTTATACTTTTTCAACCCCCTCCCCTCAATAATTTCCCTAAATTTTTGTTTCCTCAATTCACTAAACTCATTCCCTATCCGCCTAAATTTCCTTAAAAATTTAGGTAACTTCCAAGTCCATCATACCACCTCATTCATTCATAATAGAAAACTTCACTGTTTTTGCTTGTCTATCATCTATATTTCATCACGGAAGTAGATTATTCACCATCAGAGAAAATAAAACACCACAAAAGGTGGAAGATACTAAGGTATGAGCTCTGAAATTTCACTGAAATCGCTTCCTCACCAGTCATTAAAAAATGCTTTGAAGATGTCAACTTCCTAGGGTTTTGTCAAAGAGTGGAGGAGGTAGGCTTCCATGAGAAACTTACAAACCTGTTTGCCACCAATTTTAAGGGAGAAAAGGTCACCATTGCAGGGATTTATTTCACATTTTTAGTAGATGTTATCTCTCTTGCTATAGGAATACCAAATCATGGTGAATGTTGGTTCAATAGCATGAACCTAGACCTTGAGCAGTAAAAACCCTACATAAAATCACAGTACAAAGAGGCTCATACACATATTTTCCCATTCAGATACTTGCTGGAGAGGTATGCACCATTGATGAGATTTGTAATGAAATTTTTCACATGTGAGGGCAGGTTTTCCAGATTGTACCAATATCACATTAGACTGCTCATGCACTTCACAATAGTGAAGTCTCTCAATTTATGCAATTTCTTGTATAGAAGTGTGATCAAGATGTATGAAAAGGTGTAAGTAAAAAACACAAAAAATTACCCTAGCCTCTTCACCACATCTTGGTGAAGGTCATAGTTCTCCATCAATTGGCAAAGAAGAACATGACATGGGATACATTCATTGAGGCATCCTTGCAAATGCACACAACCACTACACCAACTCAGCAACAAAACATATCACCTACCATGTCAGAAAAACCTATGGAGGTGGGATAATCAATCAAAAATGTTGAAGTTTCAAAGAATCCTAGGCCTGAGGTTACTCACACATATCACAGAGGCGGGAGGCTTGTGTTTTCTCCTCAAATTGAGGAAGGGGCCAAGCCTACTTCACTAGAACAGGGATCATCATCAGTGCAACATGACACATCCATGCATGAGGAAGAACATGACTTTGACCTAGTTTACATGGAGGCCTATGAAGAGAATGAGAACCTAGAGATGGTTATCAAAGACAAATATGCTCAAATCAATGACATTCACGACAATTTGGCAAGGTCCAATTTCATCATTTCATTCATTGAGCAGGAGAACAATCAACTCAAAACAAAGCAGCTGACTATGGAGGTAGAGAAATTTAAAGCTAAGAGGTAAGAATTTCAAGGAAAAGAATTGGTTGAGCATGATGAACATGTTGTGCATGAACAATAGGTGAAGAGGAAGAGTCCAAGAACCTTGGGTCTCAAAAAGGCATTGCAAAAAGAAAGAGAACAATACCCTTTAGATGAATAACTCAGTTTTGAAGAGAGGATTGCAAATGAGATCAATGAGGATAGGGATTTTTGGCTTGTGAAGGTGAAGATCCACTTGGAGAAGCTCCTTGAAAAGGTTAACAGGGACAATCAGATCTTAAGGCACATGGCTGACCATTACCACACAAGAAACAAAATTTTCAATGGCAAGGTCAAGCAATTGCAAGATAAGCTCAAGAAAACCCTAATACACCAAAATGAGAAGGGTAAGTTAGATATTCTTTCTGATGCCTATATGATAGCATTAGATACCTTATTTTACAATTCTGGACCAATTGTGGGAAGATTTGGAGCAATTTTTGTTTTTTGGTGAAATTTGGTGTAAATTTGCAGAATTTAGAAATTTCACTAGGTCCAGAAGCATTGTGATATTTCCTCGGGGCTCCAAATGGAATAAAATAATCATTTATATAAATCAATTGGCCTCCTCTCAAAACCCATTTCCTCATATTTTTTATTTAGGGCTCAGATTTTGAGAAAAATGAGAAAAAGGGGTCAAAAATCAACATCCTGCCCCTCTTTTTGACTGCGTTGCGTTTCTGGAAACACCTTGGGAGAATGCATTTTTGAAGACTTTCCCATGGGTAATTTTAAAAAATTAAAGATTTTATGGAAACTAGACAGACATGGCGAGTTTACCGTTCTTTCATATTTCAATTTTTACTTCAGGAAGATGCCTAAAAATGGCCTCCAAGATGGCGCTGCGCCACTGCAATTTTCTGAGATTTTAATTAAAATTTTCAGTGTAATTTTTGACAATTCCTAGTTTGAATTTTGTAAAAGTAAAAAGGTGAATATGTATGAATGAAAAATAAAAATGTAGACGTAAATGGTAAAAATTGAGTTTAATAGGTGTCTTATCCTCCATTTTTTGCTTTAAGGATATGTCTCTTGATGGTTATTTAAAAGAAGAATTTGTTAAGTAACCTCCCTAGTGTGTAGCAAACTTTGGATAGATGCATGTATTTGACTTTATTGTTGGAAATTAGACCTCCAAGGGAGGATTTAGACCTCAGTGGCTATATGAGGCCCATTGTAATCAGTTTCAAAGTTTGGATGCTGTGGAATTTAGCTTGGGACACTAGTGTACTTTGTGAATTTGGCAGGAACTAATAGACAAAATTTGCAGCTATTGTGGTGGGATTCATGTGATATGTGTTTTAGCAGTTTTTATTCTTATGTCATCATATGTTTGAATGTATTGTACCTTAAATCCTCATTTCCATGTATTATGTGATTGATTTATAAGTTTGATAAGCAAAATTCATTGATTCAATGCTATGTTATGGAGAAGCTTTCACATTTATGTTCATTTTCTTCAGATAGAAAAGAATTCATGATGTTCATGCTCATTTTGAAACCCTATCAATCTACCATATTCACCAAGATACGTCTAAAAGTGATAAAGTGTGTGCCTACCTTGCCCCATTACATCTCTACAAATCTGATTTTCAGAGCCCCGACCTAGTCTTTCCTAGAACTAATTCACCATCCAGCACAAACCTTCAAAATAAAATCAAACCCTAATCTGCGTACCTAGCCTAAAATATTTCATGTTCCAGTCAATTTGGATGTGATTTCATTGAGAGAGTCCTCTAATCCTAGTAGGGATAACTACTCGGTTAAAGTGGTCTGTGGTTACCTTTGCTAGTCTCGTTCTCAGCCTTCGGAGAACCGGTGGAGTGATAACACCTTCTTTAGCCAATTGATAAATCTAAAACAAAGGGGTTCAATGATGGAGCACATTGAGGATTTAAAAAAATTGAATATAAGGGTAAATAATATTCCAGAGGAACATAGGATTGATGTTTTCATAGGGACTCTAAAGGATAACATCCAGCATGAGGTTCACCTTTGGGAACCTGATACATTAGAGAAGGAATTCAAGTTGGCACGAAAAATTGAAATCAAAATTATGGCGACAAGGAAGCCTACCACTCACAACAATAAAGATGTAAGTGTTGCTACTCCTAGACTTACACAACCTACAAGGTTGACAACTCAATAATTGGAAGAAAAAAGAGTAAAAGGGCTTTGCTATAGTTGTGATGACAAATACACTAAATGTCATAAGTGTGTTGAGAAGAAATTATTTTACATAGATCGTGAAGAGGAGGAAGAAAATGAATAAGAAATTCAAAAGAAGAGGATATACACCAGCAACCAACCCTAGAGGAAGAAGAAATGAATCCAACCATATCCTGTAATGCATTGGAAGGAATTACCACTCCTCAAACTCTTGAGATAGAAGGTCATATCAAGAAGAAAAATTTAATAATTCTTATTGATTCAGGTAGTACCTGTTACAACTGAAAATTTTAATGGTGTAATCACCATTGTGTCATTGTTTTCAGATTTTTATTATGTCTTAGTCCATGTCCAAAGTTTGAGTCATTTCCAATAAAAGTTAAAAAGAGTCCCAACATCAAGGTATTTTTAAGTGAATAGGTGTCATAGTGTTTTAGAGTATAAAAACAAGTTAAAATATCTATTTTGGCTTTTTTTAGTGTTGAAGGTTAGTCGATGTTTGGGTAATAAAATTGCAGTAATCTAGTATGGAATAATAGCTAGCTTTGTTGCAAATTCATTGTTAAAACATTAATACAGTAAAGGGTAGATATTTCTCAGAATTGGAAGTCATATATTCCACACAGTGAAAAGCATATCTATTTCACTGAGATTTTGGTTATCTCAGAAAAGAGGCTACAGGTAAACAGGTAATCACTTTTCGAAGAAGGAAAATTAAGGCTTCATGGCAACCAAAGTTCTTTAAAATCGAAGCGTAGTAGGAAGAAAACAACTTAACCATCAGAGTGGGAGATCCATAGAAGAGCAGAAGACAATGTTTAAAGGAAGCTTACTGGAAAATCAACTAAGGAATGAAGAGACAGAGAAGAATGGCGTGCAAAAGGAGTGGATGACTATGATCCAAAAGGAAGCAGACCGACGGCTGAGATTAAGGCGCTAATGGAGCGACTTCACGAATCACAATTTTTAAAGTTTATCGGTAAGTCAAATAGCAAGGTATGTTAAGTGATTTGTGATGCGATGAGGCAAAGAGCGAGCAATGAAAACCGTAAGATCTGGGTGCAGATAAACAGTGGAGATTAAAGCACAGATGAAGCGATTTCGCAAATTGCAATTTTTAAATTTTATTGTTAAGGAGATCGCATGGTATGTTAATCGATTTACGATGCGATGAGGCAAGGGGTACGTGTCAGCGTAGCACCAGCACAATTTTGTAAATCACATAGTTTATAGTTTAGCCATTATTAGTATAAATTTAATTTGCGGGCGACTGATTTGCGATTGCTTTTGATTGGTCACCAGGTTGTGGGGCCCAAGAACCACGGTTTCATGTCTAACACAGTTAAAAGGTGGTTTCGTGTTGCATTAAGATTTATACAAGGAAGAAATCATAATACGAAGAAATATTAGGGGATGTAATGATAAGGTGGAAGCGTGAAATCTTAGTGGGATGAATTGGTGCTAGCTTCCGCATCATTTAAAAAAAAAAAAAAAAAACATGTCATTACTCCTTGTCATAATTTCAGGCACGAAATTAGAGAAGAGACCTCAGTGAACACTCAACCTGAGGCCTCTGTGTATGATATAGGTAAACAAAAAATTAATCCTCCAGCAAGCAGTCTCAGGTTTCATGGACAACATTGCAACTAGAGTTCAACAATTGTATTTGTGAGTAGTTTAGCTATCAGAAAATGGGGAAAGGAGGAAAGGTAAATAGATCAGAGCCTGCTAACACAAGATTTTTGGATGCAAGGGAAAAGTAACAATTCAAATCTACAGGTTGGTATGAATTCCTCCAAAAATTTTATGGGGAGATTGTGGCACTAGCTCAAGCTTTCGCTGAGTCTTTTGATGGCGAACGGGTCAAGTTAGGCAGCGAAAAATTTATCATTTCTGAGGCTATCATAGCTGGTGCAACCTAGACTTATGCAACCAGTGAACGCTGGTTTAAAAGAAAAGAATTGTCTGAATAAGTAAGTTCCTACCTTAAGCCCGAATATGGTCATATGAAATGGAATTCGACTGCTCATATTTCTTGTTTCAAAGCGAAGTGGCAACATGTTATTACCTCAGTCCAGAAATACATCACATGCGAAGGAAGGTTTTCTTCTATTTATCGTTATCAGTTGAGATTCCTGACTCACACCTCGGGAGGAAAACCTCTGAACCTACCCTATTTTATGTATAAATATCTACTTAAAATGTCCCTCAAACTACAGAAAATTCCAAACTATTCCTTGCATAATTTGTATCACAGAGGGACGATTAAAATATTAGTTGTCTATCATCTCAAAAAGAAGAAAATTAATTGAGATAAATGTTTAAGAGAGGAAGGGTTTTGCAGTATTAATTCCAGAATAAAGGTAGGGAGGCCAAGGAAGAAGAACATCCATGAGCAAACCAATGCTGCCCCTATTTCACATAGTTCACCATCTTCTCCTAAAGAGCCTATGTCAAAGAATAAAGAACAAATTGCCTCCTCTTCACGAAGCCAACCTAAGAATAAACTTTTCACGGTATAAGAACCAGTGGAAGTCAACCTTGGTCTTCTTGCACCTAAGCCTGTTTCTTCACCAGTGGAAGTCAACCCTGGTATGAAAATATGAAGGTAGATTCCTGAGTCATCTCATCAAGTGGAGCCAAATAGTGGCACATCTCTCACTGAGTCCACCCTCTCACAAGTTTTTTTTTCTCTCAAGAAAGGCAAACATAAGATGACAGAGCCTACCTTGAATAAATTAGTATCATCTATGTGTTCTTCGATCATGGAGAGGAAGAAAAATGAGATACATTCCTCATTTGAAGATAGTAATGGTCCTGATTACACAGAGTCAGAAGATGAAGAGGCAGAGTCTAGTAAATTTATACATGGAGGAAAGAGGCCTAGATTCATTCCTGATCCCCACGTCAAAAGACCTCATACTAGACCAAGAAACAAACTGAGGCTGAACATCAAGTTGATTGCAAATCCTAAACTAAGGGATGAAATTATCAACATTGAAGAAAGCCCATAAGACAAATTTGAAAAGAAGAAGAAAGCTCAGTTAAAGAGCCAAGCACAAAAAAAGAGGTTTGATAAAAGGGTGACTAAAGCATAAGCCATAAGAATATTTTCTTCTATTATGGACCTTTGATGAATGAAGAAAATGGCTGACTTGGAGGAAAATTTTGGGTAAATTTTCCATTTTTTTCCGGTTATTGCTATCGTTTCTGCGAAAGTAGTAATTATTTTAAAATATCAGCATGTGATGGAAATGGGCTAATTTTTGTTTTGAATCATGGTGGTGACATTAAACAGATGAAGTGGAGAGGCTATTCAGTTTCAATGGGTGCTGCTAGGTGTCTTATATCCATCTTTCTGCAAAATATCATGTTTCTGTTTTTCACATTTAATAGGAGACAACCACATGTCATTCCCACTATTTTTGCACTAAAAATTGGTTGCACTAAAATAAAAGAGTGGTCTTCGAATAGGCTGCCACCTCACACAACCATTTCAGAGTGACAACCCTCATGGTGCCTTCATGATGCTTATATTTTTTTTTAATGTAGCAATTTGTAATTAAGATTAAGGGATAAGCCTCACCTCTTGCACGAGGTTATAATGAATTTTGAAACAGATTTACCTTTTTTTGTGGACGATTTCAGGATCATATTTTATATATATATATGCCAAATTGATACGAAGTCAGGGTTGACTGGTGGTTATTGAATTTTGACTTATATGAACTATAATATTTTTGTGAATGAAATGAAATGATACTATTGAGGACTTATTACCAATTTGTTGTGGGTATTGTCTACTTTACTTGTGTTTCCATATCTCCTTTCTTCTAGTTCCAGTTTGCAAATCATCATACTATTACGTGTTTTTATTAGTCTCTTAAACATGTTATGTGTTTTATCAGTTTTTGTTAGTCTCACACAGTAAGCATTCCTGATAAAATATATGTAATAACAATGGAAGATTATCACTAATGATAGTTATTCTTCATGATATTTCACTGAGAATATTTTCAGACTAGAAATAGCTTTCTCTCAATGGAATATTTTCAAACTAATACTTTTGTCAATTTCTAATAAATTAGTAGATTTATGTTTATAGACCTACTGATTCTCCTCTCATCTTACAATTTCCTCTCATCATAGACTACAAAATTGCACCTTGCTATCACATCAAGTTACAATACCCTCTTTATTAGAACTATGGATTTGACTGAAATATCTCTTCAGTGAATCAAATTTTATACCATATTCCAATCCCATAAAACAAAACATTAAAATTTCCTTAGGTTTTAAGATGTGTCTGGTCAGGTGATTGTTGCAGTCCAAGTGCTGATTCCAGCACCAACATCTTTTGGTGCGTCTGCCGGGAGATGAAGGCCTTGTAACGAAGTATTCTCCCAAGTCTATTGTTATGAATCGCTGATAATCAGTTCTTAATGGCACACAAGAATTGGTGGCCTAAAGAAGACTGCAAATTTGTTCACCTAGCGACTCCATGAAGAGGAAGAGGGGTTTCAAGATCTCCTTCTATAAGGAGGAATCAAAGATCTCCAACTGTGACTCTAATTGCTGACCTAGAGAAAGTTATCAAAGATGCTAAAGGAAAATAGAGATCAGTTGAAGCCACATCTCAGTCAGTGAAGAAGGTACACAAAAATTATGTTCCAAAGAAAAAGGTACCTCTATCTACTTTAGAATCTAAAGAGGTTTTAGTTTCAAAATATTTTGCTGAAAAATCTCAAGTTGAAGCTACTCCTCTAGAAAATAACGCGGATATTGTTAACCTAGGCTCAACTAAAGGTTTTTCTTACTCATCACCTAGTAAATATGAAATAAGAACTGTTCTAGTTAAAGAAGGAGAAACTTAATTTCTAAGTGTTGAAAAGAAGTTAGAAGAATTTGTGCTGACTGAAGGTGAATTAGAACAAGTATTGTCTATTGCACCTTTTCTTGATAGGGATATTTTGACTAAATAATACTTCAAGACTATTTTAAATTTCCTTCAGACTCATCCTGAATACCAGTCTCTTGTCACCCCTCAACAAGAATGTTTTCCGTTCTCTCCAAATCTAGCTGTTGGGGCATCTTCTTCTCATCCACTTGAAGAGACTGTACTCGAAGGTCTTACTTTTAACTTATCTGATTTCCTTGCTTAGCAAAATAAAGTTGAATTAACTCCATCCCCTTAAGAGACAACTTTAGATTCTGATTATTCTACTGAAGGAGAAGTCAAGACATCCTCTTTTCATATTTTTTAAAACCCATTCTTATCAGTTCCAAAGCCTAAAATTTCAGCTCAAGACCCCCAATTTTCTACTATCCTAAACCAGAATCAGAATTCACCAATTGTAATTCCTATTCCTCAAATAACTACAACAGTTGTACATCAAAAAAATATGGCCCAACTTGCCCTTACAAGGATGCAACAGATAGTGGCTACGAGATATGCGCCACTTGTTCTCCCTCAAGCATTGCATCCACTTCCCCAAGGAGATTACTTGAAATATCTTCCAAGATACACCGGGGATGGAGAAGGACCTTCTGCTGAGGAAGAGTTAGTGGCTTTATATAGCTATGCTGATAATCAGAATATTGAACATGAAGATGTCTGGACAAGACTCTTTGTTCAGATTTTGGATGGTGAAGCTAGAAAATTGTTTAGAAGTTTGGCTCCAAATTCAGTTACAGGAATTGATGAATTAGAAGAGATATTTGTGAAGCATTGGGGTGATAGGAAAGAATATGTTTATTATCTTACAAAATTTGGTACTCTGAAGAAGAAAGCAGATGAGTCTTCAGCTGATTTTACTAATAGGTTTAATAATATTTATTAGAAAATTCCCGAAGAAATTAAACCCACTAAAACCACAACTATGAAAATTTTTGCAAATGATTTAGATTCTGAGTTTTCCTTATGGTTGAGGGTTGAAAAAGCACAGACATTGAAAACTATGAAAGAGGCTGCAATTGGCATGCAGTCTAATGTCATGGCCTCTAATAAATTCAAAATGGAGGAAGAAAAGGCAGTAAAAGACAAAAATAAGATGAAAGAAGAAAAGCCTTCTTCTTCCAAGTCTCTTTCACCAGAAGAAAAGATCGAACAAATGTCCAATTTGATCAAGGAACTTGCCTCTAAGATGTCAAAATTAGAGGTAGAAAATAAACCAGCTGCTAGAGCCAATCAAAATGAAGCTAATAGAAATCAGGTTCCCTTCAGGAGGTCTTTTCAGCCTCAACAAATCCTACAATGCCCAAGTAGGAATGCTGATGATCAAAATGTTCAACCTCCTTTGAATAATTTTTCTGAAGAACAACAACAAGGAAATGAGGAAGAAAATGAAGAAATAAACCATGATATGAATGCTCAAATTTATGTATAAAATGATCAGAAACAACAAGAAGTTCAAAACAAAAATTACCCTTTGAGGTCAAAAGGTCCTGTTCAATAGCCTCAACAAAAATCAGCTTCAGATAAACAAGTTGCTAAACAAAAAGGCAAGGTAAATGAGGTTCCTCCACCTCAAAATTCTGCCCCAATTGTTAAAATTACTGCAAAAAATAAAGAATTAGTTCCACTTTATTTCAGATTCAAATCTGAATTGAATAAATCAAAATCCTAGTCCCATTACTGGAATTATTGCAAAATCCAACATATAAAGAGTCTTTTAGGAGTCCACTGCAGCCTCCTCTCGCTCCTGATTCAATCAACCTTGAGGATGAGGATCCTAATATTTATCTAGGCTATCCTGTCCAAGACAAAATGATGATAACTCACCGCCTTTTTACCTGTCACTTAACATGTGCCTATTAGATTCTGAAGCTTCCCACAATCTCATGCCAAAGAAAGTAATGGATGAATTGTGGTTAGAGATCACCAAGAAATACCATGAAATTTACACCTTTGACTCCAAAAAACTCAAGTGTCTAGGGGTGATTAAAGATTTGGTTTTTTCCTTACCCAGCCGCCTATGAAGAGCTTAGTGATGGATATTTTGGTTTCTGACATTCCTTCTAGATTTGGGATGTTACTTTCCAGATCTTGGTCTAAGAAATTGGGAGGTACCCTTCAGATGGACATGTCATATGCTACCATCCCAATGTTTGGAGGGGAATTTAGAAGACTGTATAGGGAAACTCAAATGGCCTACATCATTAATGATCAACACAATCCATTAAACCATCCCATATATGATGAAAATGCAACAAGATGATGGAGCTTAGTGAAAGGAAGTCGCCTTCACTAAGTGGGCCCGCAGGCTATTTTTGGCGCAAAGTCTATTTTTAGACTATGTCTATTTTTAGACATATGGATCATGGTCTATGAGTTGCAGGATGATATTTATGGATGATTGGTCGAGTTGGTAAAAATAGATGGACCTCTATTTTTAGACATTGGGCGGTTTCTATTTTTAGACTGCCGGGCTAAAAATAGAACAGTCAAATATTATTAAACCTTAATAATATTTAGACTATAAACATTATCTTATCCTCTTGGAGCACTTCAGTTTGATGCTTGGATGTGGCACATGCAGCTGACAGAAGGAAATACGCTTTTCCTAAGGGTTAGTTGAGCTATTTCATGGTTGACTTAGGTTAGAACTCATGTGGCAGAGTTTGGTGGAGTTGATGAGACAGTTGGTGGAGTTGTGTTCGGTTTAACTTAGTTAAACTAGTTGTATTTAGTCTAACTGATAAATACACTAGTGATGAGTGGTGTGAATTAATTATTAATTAATTCACTAATTATTAACTCATAAATCAACTAAAGAACACATCAGTTAACTGCAATGCATGGACAGTTCAGTGGAGACCAGTGTTAGAGGTGGGTGAAAGGGTGAGTCTGCTATCAGTTGTGACTATTGGCTGTGCATGAGATTTGCACACACATTGATGGAGATTGCCAATGAGGATTGCACAGTTGGAGCTAGTGGGATTCGAACTTGGATCTCATCATTAATCAACTTGGATTGCGCAGTAGAGGCAGGCAGACTTGTGGAGGAGATTTGAACCTGTGACTTGTTCATCTTCATAACTAGTTTTGTGTGTAGCATTGAGATAGTGCTGAGAGCTGTGAGAGATTTGTGCTATGTATTGTTACATGTTCTCTATCATTATAATATACAGATAGTTGGGGGTTTTCAGCTATTTCTTTCCCCATTACATCTTGTGTTGATATGTGTGCTTGATTATGTTTTAATGAGCGCATGCGACTGCTTTCTATTTCCGCATATTGATGATCAATTGTAGAAGAGGTTATGTATTATGCATGAAGCTTAAATAGTGTGTAATCGGGATAATCTCGGTGAATAATTCAACTATTATTCAAATTTCTACAATATATGATGAAGAAAAGGAATTGGGGTCATCAATTCGACACCTTGTTGCCGATGATAATGATTTCCATCCTGAATTAAGTGAAAAACAACACTTTCAAGGTACAAATGAGCAGCATTCAGAAGGAGGACAGATCTGGAAATTGTACTTTGATGGAGCCTCTTCAAGAGAAGGATTGGGAGTCGGTGTAGTCATCATTTCTCCTACTCAATAGAAGGTGACCATATCATACAAACTGCAATTTGCTACCACTAACAACACCGTTGAGTATGAAGCACTTGTTCTGGGTATGAAGGCAACAAAATATTTGGGAGCATAACAACTAGTTGCCTTTGGTGATTAATCAGGTGAGAAACAATTACCAAGTGAAAAATTCCAAATTAAAGAATTACAGGAATGAAGTCTGGGATTTGATTGAGCATTACTTTTCAACATTTAATATAAATTTTGTCACTAGAGAAGAAAATCAAATTTCTAATTCACTAGCTATTGCTGCTAGTAATTTCAAATTTCCTCCAGATGTCAAGGTAATCTATGATGTTCAAATAAAAAATAGACCTTCAATTCCTGATAACATCAATCACTGGCAAGTATTTGAGGATGACAAGGAGATTCAAAAATTTTTGGAGTGTGTAGAAGAGTTTGTAGACATGAAAATTGATGATGAGCAGGAAATTGTTGAAAACCAAAATAGCATCCCTTTTAAGAAAACCATGGTTGGGAAGAACATTATAGAGCTGAAAACTAACTTTATTCCTAAGGGTTTAGTTCCTTTAGAAAGACTGTTTGATAATAATGATGTTTTTCTCAAGCCTGAAAGAAAAGTTGATGGAGAGAGTACAATAGAATGTAGCATCGGTACAGAAGATCAACCAAGATTAGTCAAAGTGTCCAAATTCCTTCCTCTGGAAACCAAAACAAAATATATCAAACTGTTGAAGGAATTTGTTGATATTTTTGCATGGTCTTATAGTGAGTTGAAAACTTATGATAAGAGCATAATGGAGCACAAGATCCCTTTGAAAATAGATACAAAGGCTGTAGCACAAAAAATAAAACACATCAATCCCATTTTTCTCCCAATCATTGAGAAAGAAATAAAAAAATTGTGGGAAGCAAAGATTATTCTTCCTTTGAGATTTTCTAACTGGGTAGCTAATATAGTCCCAGTCCGGAAAAGAATGGATAAATGAGGATTTGTGTTGATTTTCGCAACCTGAACCTGTGCTCCTTGAAAGATAACTATCCACTACCCAATATGGATTATATCTTGTTGAAGGTTTTAGGATCCAAAAGACTGTTGATGCTTGATGGATTTTCAGGCTATAATTAGATTTCAGTTGTCAGGCAAGACAAAGAAAAGACAACATTTACCACACCCTGGGGCACATTCATGTACAACAAAATGACATTTGGTTTGATGAATGTAGGTGCAACCTTTCAAAGGGCAATGTATATTTCCTTTGCAGGAGAAAAGGACATATTCGTGGTCATCTATTTGGATGACATCACAGTATATTCAAATTTGATGAAGACCACTTGAAACATCTGAAGCAAGTTTTTGACAAATGCAGAAAGTTTGGTCTGTCCTTAAACCCAAAAAATTCATCTTTTGTTGTACAAGAAGGTGAGTTATTGGGACATATTGTAACAAAAAGTGGAATTTGTATTGATCAAGGAAGAGTAGAGGCTATTCAGAAGATTGGTTTGCCAAGAAATAAGAAGGAATTGCAGTTATTTTTAGGGAAAATCATATTTCTAAGGTGTTTTGTTCCTAACTTTGCAGAGCTGATCAAACATATAAATGTCTTGCTAAAACAAGATGTAGAATTTAAGTGGTGAGATGAAGCTAAAGATTCTCTTTCAACAATTAAGTCAGCTTTGACTGAAGCACCAATTTTGATTAGTCTTGATTTTGAAAAGGATTTTCTGATTTTTTTCATATGCTTCAGAAGAAACAATTGCAACTGTCTTACTACGGAATAATAAGGAGGGTTTGGAGCAGCCAATATCATTTTTTAGTCATGCTTTAAGGGATGTTGAATTAAAGTAATGTTGACTGTAAAACAAGTATATGCACTAGTTAAGGCTTTGAAGTCTTTTCGAGTTTATGTGCTGCATTAAAAAATAGTTGCTTTTGTGCCTGATATCACTATTAAAGATGTATTGCTGCAGTTAGATACAGATGGAAAGAGAGGATGATGGCTGACCAAGATTTTGGAATTTGATGTTGAAATCAAACCAACTAAATTGATAAAGGTTTAGGGCTTGGCTCGCTTGATGGTTGAATCTAACTGCAAAGCTTTAAATCTTAATGTAGAGGCAACTAAGGGAGACGATGGAGAAGGTATTGCTAATTATCCCAAAATATTTAATTCAGATTGGTACAAGGATATAGTTTACTTCTTGTTAAATTTCAACTCTTCACCTGAAATGGATAAGTCTAAAAGGAGAGCTTTTAAATTGAGAGCTATGAAGTATTGCATTTTGGAAGACCATATTTACTGGAAGGATCCTGTTGAAGTCTTGTTAAGATGTGTAGATGAAGCAGAATCCCAGGAGATTATGACAGAGATACATGCAGGAGTGTGTGGAGAGCATTTATATTATAGAGCCACTGCAAATAAAATCTTAAGAGCTGGCTATTATTGGCCAACTCTTTTCTTTGATGTCTTTGCCAAAGTTAGGAGTTGTGGCAAATTTCAAAAATTTGCTGGTAAACAGAAATTGCTACCATTACCTCTCATTCCTATTTTAGCATATGCTCCTTTCTAGCAGTGGGGGCTAGACTTCATCGTTGAAATTCATCAACCTTCATCAGGACAACATATATGGATTCTCAGAGCTACAGAATATTTCACTAAATGGATTGAAGTTGTACCAACCACGAATTCTACTGATACGGTAATTATTAAATTTCTGTTGGAAAATATTATGTCAAGATTTGGTTGTCCACAGAAATTAGTAACTGATAATGCAATGGCCTTTAAGTCTGCTAAGATGTACAACTTTTGTAAGCAATATGGGATTAAAATGACTCATTCCATGCATCATTACCATCAAGGTAATGGATTGGTTGAGTCATCCAATAAAACTTTGGTAAGGATTATTAAGAAAATGCTGCCTAAAAATAAAAGGAATTGGGACACTCAACTGATACATGCTCTGTGGGCAGATAGAGTAAGTGGTAAAAAATCAATTGGAATGTCTCCATTTCAGCTTGTATATGGTACTAATGCTGTAATGCATTTTCAATTAGCTCTTCCTGTGATGAAGTTCCTACAAGATGAAGTTGATCAGGAAAACCCAGTCTAAAGGAGAATGCTACAGTTGATAGAAGCACACCAAATCAAAGAATCATTAATGGAAAAAATTCAGAAATATCAGGGTAAAGTCAAATCTGTCTTTGATAAAATAACAAAATAATAGTTGTTTTAGGAGAATGATTTAGTGCTGCGTTGGGATGCGAGGAGAGAAGACCATGGAAAACATGGTAAATTTGAAAATCTGTGGTTTGGGCCACTTAGAATTGCTGAAGTTTTGGAGAATAATATGTTTCTGCTCAAACATCTGGATGATGATCAGCTGACTGGAGGCCTAGTCAATGGTCATTTTCTTAAAAGGTTCTTTATATATAACTTAGTTGAGTCAATCCATTGTAAATATCCGGTGTGATGTGTCAATAAAATCCATGCCCAATGGTACTTATGTCTGCATATGTGGTTAGTCTTGAGTCCAGTATCTCAATGGTAAATCCTAGTATTTATTTTCAAGAAGTCTTCTAAGTTTCAAGAGTTTTTGAGGCACTGAGTCTACAGTCCTTGAAGCCTCATAGGGAGGACTTAATCCCCAATAGGAGCCACTTTGAGCACTGAAAATGTTAATGGTGTAACCGCCATTGTGTCACTGTTTTCATATTTTTATTGTGTCTTAGTCCATGTCCAAAGTTTGAGACATTTCCAATAAAAGTTAAAAAGAGTCCCAACATCAAGGTATTTTTAAGTGAATAGGTGTCATAGTGTTTTAGAGTACTAAAATAAGTTAAAATATCTATTTTGGATTATTTTAGTGTTGAAGGTTAGTTGATGTTTCGGTAATAAAATTGCAGTCATCTGGTCTGGAATAATAGCTACCTTCGTTGAAAATTCATTGTCGAAACATTAATACAGTAAAGGGCAGCTATTTCTCAGAAATGGAAGTCATATATTCCACACAGTGAAAAGCATAGCTATTTCACTGAGATTTTGGTTATCTCAGAAAAGAGGCTATAGGTAAACATGTAATCAATTTTCGAAGCAAGCAAATTAAGGCTTCATGGAAACCAGAGTTCTTTAAAATAAAAGCACAACCGGAAGAAAATAGCTTAACCAGCAGAGTGCGATTTCTATAGAAGAGTAGCAGACAATGTTTAAAGGAAGCTTGCTAGAAAATCAACTAAGGAATGAAGAGACGGATAAGAATCACATGCAAAAGGGTATTTGTTAGTGTCAGTCTTGTGCAGCCTTCCTCCAGTGATCAAACATGCTCTTACAAAGTGATTTTAAGGTGTCGAGGTCAAATTTTGTCATTTCAGTGAGTCTTCAAGTAAAATTTGGTCACTAGGTATTAGGTCTAGGGTTTTCTTTCATTCCTTTCAGAGTTGTCCAAATGTCGGTCCATGTCACCATTCAGCTGAGTGTACCATTATTCAGAGGGTTTTCATCATCATGTCAGGTTCCAATGGGTCATTTTACACCTTGTTCATGCTTCAGTTGTGCCTAGGTAAGGTCCATTTCCCTCTCCTAGGGTTTTGGAGGTAATTTCTCTTGGATGGTCAAATCATCATCAAAAATTGTATCCTAATGTTCATACACCTTCCCCTATCCTTAATGTACCTGATTAAACACTTCCCATCACTGAGATCCCCCAAATTCCTCATTTTTGCACAAACCCTAGTTTCTTGCTACAACTTGGCAATTTTCTAGGCTAGGCCTGTGTTTTGCCCTTTTGGACCCCTTCCCCTCACTAAATCTCTGAAATTACACTTTCCCCTACTTCCTAACATCCCTCCCTACTTCCAAAAATTTTCTCAAGAATTTAGAAGCCCCTTATCCCCTTCATTTCGCTTCATTTCGACAAATCCCTTGTTCCACACATCGGGATAGGTTTCACTCAAATGATGTTTCTAAGAAATAAATATGAATTTGGGAAAGCTAAGAGATTTTTTTGTCCATAATAGGCCAAGGAAGAAAACCTCCTTCACTTTTTACACAGGTTTCATGGTTTTAGAGAAATGTCAAAAATACCGTTGCCTCAGGAGAATTGATGCACCTCTGAAGTGACCTTGGGAAAATCAAGATTTCTCCTATCTTGGTTGGCCAAATGACTTGCTTGATGAGTAAAATGATAACTAGACACACATATATTTCCAATGAGCTATCATGAGCTCAATTTAGAGTTGAGGAAAACCTTCAAAAGTTGACTGCAACAGCACTCTGCCTTGAGGCAGCCTCATTTTTCTCATTTTGACCAGTCTTGGGAGATTTGATTTTTGATAAGGAAAATGAACTCAAAATTGAAAAATTCTACTTGGGTTGGAAAGTAGACTCAAAGAGATTTCCAGCGAGCTATCATGCGCCCAATTTGGACACCGGGAAGGCCTCCAAAAGCCTCCTGCAAAATTCACTATTTATGGCGTGGCGCATTGGGAGAAGGTGCGGCGCACTGAAGGTGCGCGGCGCATAGAGCCATTTTCCCCTGTGTAAATTTACACAGGCACGGCGCATCCAGCCTACGTGGCGCATTGGGCTGGTGCGTGGCGCATAGAGCCTCCAAGGCACAAAATCATCACCGCTTCCAAATTTTCCAAATTGACTTAACCTCTTGTGATTCGAGTAAGTCCAACTGATCTTGCTATTGTGGTTAAGTAGTGTTTGGTGTGGTTTCAAAGGCTGGTTGGAGAATTTGAATGATGTCAACATAAACTTCATCTTTTTGACAAAGGCTGCTCCATAGGGTTTTTATTTGAAATTTAAAGTTTGGTTGTTGGTGCCCATTGGTTTGAACTCTTTTCCCCTCTTGTGGTTCCCTTCCTCCTCACTATCACACTATCATCATACAGTCTTACCCCTATTCCCCTCTGTCCCAATACCACTTATATCCCTTGTTACCATTTTTTCCCTTTCCCATCACCATAATCCTCTCATCATTGTCAATCCTCTATTCCCTATCACTATCACCCTCCCATATCATTTGCGAAGAGTTCCTAATTTGTGAAGAGTTCCTAATTTCTAAATCCCCAAACACCACATTTCTAGAACATAGTCAAGTGACTGTTATTGCCTTCTAATTACCACTTGACAAGACCCCACTGTCCATACTGCCTTATCTCCACAGTCCCTTCCCTTTGGCACACATTTGACACTAGGAGACAAAGACACCAAGCCCTCATTTATCATTTTCAATCAACCAAATATACACTTCACATATGCCTTGCAACGCCATGACGCACACGGACAAATCATACAACAAGACAGAGATTTCACCACTGAAACTACATGCACCAGGAGGGCACTGAAGCGCCGAAAAGGCCTGATCCACTTCAAATCTTGGCCGAAGCTTCCTTGAATGAGCATATTACTTGATGAGGGTCCTTCAGTCCAAATTTCAGCAAATGTGGAGGAAATTTTGTCATTTTGAATTTTTTTGGTTGCAAAACAGGTTTTTCTGCCCGATGTGTCACGCCACCTGACGCGCGCTTATGATTGGGACATCTTCTGGAGGAAAACTTGATATTTTTGGGTTTTTTATGAAAATTTATGCATGCTCAAGAATGGCCGAGAGATTTCATCAAGTTCTGGGTTGCCTAAAGGGCCAAAAACACTCCAAAAATCACCTTTCTACCACCTTTTGCACCTGCAAGAAGTAGTGTTTGGAGATTGAATTTTTGGAGGAGAAAATGACATCCAAATTGAAACATTCCACTTGGTTTGGATAGCAGACATCCAAGGCTTTCCAACGAGCTATCATGAGCTCAATTTGGACTTCGGGAAGTGCCTCAAAATCAGCTCCAAAGTGGTGTGACGCATAGATAATTTGAGCGCGGCGCATAGAGAAATTTTGCCTCATTTTCACTCTTCAGCTCAGAAATTCGCCCAGTTTTGACTAGTTTTACTTTTTCATGTGATGATTGATCTATCATGATGTAATTTGGTAACCATGATGTAAATTTGGCATGTTTTTACTTGTTCTAGAGGATTCATTCACTAAAAAGTGAAAATTAAGTGAATGGATCAGTTTCCTAGCATATAGAGGCAAGTTGTTTGGCTGCCTAGATTTCAGTTCCATGATTAGAATTGGTTGAAACAGCTCCTAGAAGGATGAGCTCGAACCCTAGAGGCATGTGAAGGGGTTAGGATGGTTTATATATTGTATTTTCTGAGACATTTTCAGGGTTGGATACTTGGGAAAAGTTTGGCACCTCATTGTACATTCATTTCAGATTTTTGGCAAAGGAAAGACCAGAGTTTTGCAGCACTTGTTGGGATCCTTGTGGCTTTTGAGTTTTGATGATGTTCTTCTCATGTTATTGTAAGTTTCATTAATGTTATATGTATGCCATTTCCCTTCTCTTTGCTTCTGAATTAAACAAATGAGTAATTGAGGTAGAATTCATTAGTTTGCTGGTGCTCTGCCTTAAACTTTTGTTTAGTTTTTTATGTTTTCGTCAATTTGAAGAGGATCCTTGCTCCCTCTTGCCCTCTTCAGCTCCTCAGCAGTATTTTCTATCCATTCATTGAATCTAAGACATCAAATTCATTGCCTTCCCTACCCCAACTTGAACTCTGCAAGAATTTGGCCTCATTCCCAAGCCCAAAAATTGTCTTTACCCTTTTTCCAACAAAATCCCAAAAAAACAAAATCAAACCCTCATATTTGTTTATCTAGCCTAAGATCAATTTTTTTTTAGGTCATCTCAAGCCCCTTTGAATATTTTCATTGAGATTGACTCGGAGAGAGCCCTCTCCTGTCCTCGTAGGGCTAGCTACGAGGCTGAGCGTGGTTTGGTGTTGTCCTTTTTCTGCCTTACTTCAGCCTGAGGTGGATTTGGGAAATAACATAGTGGAGAAAATACTGGGGAAAAATGGTTTGCTTGTTAGTGTTATTTGTTTCATAAGCTACAGACGGAGCCTGAAGTTATGCCAGGAAGCCTTCGAAACGCTCTTTCTTTGCATTAGTGAAAGTAGATAAACGTTGCTTCAGTCAATCTCCGTTCTAGCTTGTGAACGTGACACTTGACTTGTGGATTGTCTTGCCCCAGTACATGTATCAAGTTCAGATCTGATGGTTGATGGTGGACAACGATCAGACATAAGAAGGCTGAAATCATTCACCTAGTGACTCCAACTCAATGTAGAGACTCCACTGGAGGACTAACTCTTTCTATGAGAAAACGGAAGGATCTTACACAAAGTTCAGGTATCCAAAGTGGAATGGTATTCAGGATCTAGTTTGCTTTCTTGTAAATTACTTCTTCATTGTTCTTGAAGTTGTCCTCAAAGTTTTTCAGAATTTGTTGTATGATAAAGGTGATCAAAATCTTCACTCGACCTATTCAAAAAGTGTAAATACTGAGTTTCCCTTTGATCCTGGCCTCCTTACTTTTCCCACATCTTATGATGACTCTCTTCAGAGTGATGAGCCTAAAGGAAACAAAACTGATCCCGTAGCTCTTGTATATACTCCTACACCTTTTATAGTCCCAGATAGGTATAAACCTCTTGTTTTACCTTCTGTTCTTCATGATTTCCCTAAAAATTATGACCTATATCTACCAAGATTTGATGGTGAATGTAACAATGTCAACGCTGAGCAACATGTGCAGAATGTTGAGACTTTCCTAGACCTTTTTGAAGTTGATGAAGAGGATGTTAGTATTAGGCTTTTTGCTCTTTCTTTGCAAGGCCAAGTGAAGAGTTGGTTCAAAGCCCTGCCTGATGCGAGCATCTCAGATTTCCAGCATTTCGTCAAAGTTTTCCTCCATAGTTGGGTGATCAGAAAAAACCTTTTCCTTATTTTAGACGAGTATGCCCAGCTGAAAAGACAGCCAGGGGAGACAGTACAACAATTTTCTGCCAGATTTAACCAAGTATATTTTTCAATGCCAGCTGATATAAGACCTTCTCATAGATCTGCTCTCTTGCACTACTTGGGTGCCTTTGATCCGGAAATTGAGTTTCAGTTGAGAGAAAGGAATCTTGCAACACTTCACGAGATGCAGAATAAGGTAGTGAATGTAGAAGCTCATTTGTTGATCCGAAGGGCAAGGTTGAAGGAAGAGGAGATGAAAAACATAGATCCGGAGAAATCTACATCTCTAGAGGTAAAGCTTGACATGTTGGTAAGTGCAGTAGAAGAGATGATGCAAAAGAACACCACAAGGAATGAGTATAGCGTTCAAACCCATGACTTGCTGATTGAAGAAGAACAAGTGGCTGATCCCAAACATTTTGTTTCTTATCCCAGTTGTCATAGTGATTGCTTTATAGATCATCCTGAAGAAGAGAGAGTTGTTGATATGACATGTATTCTTGATGATGTGTTGTATACTGATGATTTACCTCAGTTTGATCAGTATGATGATGATTATGTTCTCCAAGCAGAAGATAATCTTGCAGACAAATCAGCAGCTAGTTTGTGCGAGGAGGAAGTGCACTTTCAGCAGCTTGAGTACAGTGATCAACCGATGCATATCAGCTATGACAATGATGAGGAAAGTGCAGCAAATTTTGAAGTAAGTGAAGGATCTTTGCCTTTTTGTTTTGATTCATTTCAGTTCATCAGAGACAACTACCATGCAATCAGAAATCAAATGTCAGCAAGTCTTGATCTGGACCATCTTGAGCGCAATGAAAACCTTGTTCAAGACTTCTCATATTCAGATTTTCAGCCCTCGAAAGCCATTGATTTTCAAGTTGCAGATGAGGACATGGAAGCTGGTACATATGATCAAATGATACAAGGTGACTCCGTACCATTTTGTTTTGAATCATTCCAATTTTTAAAGGGTAAATTGCATAGTAAATCTTCAAATGAGCGACTGTGCTTGTAGGATTTGCAGCCACCAAATGAAATTGAAGGTCAGATTACAGATGAAGTCGTGGAAGCTGAAATACATGATTTAATGATGCAAGAGGATTCTTTACCCTTTTGTTTCTAAGCATTTCAGTTTATAAGGCAGAATCTTCGTAATATCTCTCAAGAAAAAGATGAACAGCCAGTAGGATGTCAGACAGTTTCAATGGATACATCACAACAGTCTTCTCAAGTTTTTGATGATCCTATTGCTGATGTGTTGGATGATGTTTGCAGTCAAAGTCTTTCTCCATTGACTTTATGTAAGGTTGAAACGTGTGCTGATATAGATTTGATCCGGCAGCCAGTCTCTTTGTCATTTTTAGTAGGAGTCTTGTCACAAAGCTCATCACAAAGCTCAGATCAAATTTTGCATTCATGGTATGAGGAGAAGAGAAGTAATCCATTAGATGAGCTAAGTCCTAGTGTGCATTTTGAGATCCTTATGCAGCATGAATTTCAAGATCCTTATGCAGTGTTTTTGGAGGCGGATAGAGAATCCATAGTATTCAATGGATCTGTTCACAAGTTTTCATGGGAGTTGCCTTTCAGTAGTTCTCTCTTGTTGTTCATAAATGAGCACTTGTGGAGAATCCAAACAGCAGCTGCAATACGTACTTGGTTGCATTGGTTGTTTCATTTCACTTGATCAGGTGATGAATGGAACAATTAGAGTAGGTTGTATTGAATAAGCTCTACTTTGAGCATCTTTTCCAGTTTTTCAGTTGTGTTTAAGTATCAAGTCAGTTTTTAGTTGAGTGAGAGTCATTTTGCGTCATCAATTCATCAGTTTTCAGTCATGCATTTCAGCTTGAGTTTTTGACTCCATTGCCCAATGGATGAAGGCACTGTCTGCTTTCCAAAGATCTGTAGTTCTTGGCACCTCCAAGGAGCTACCATCCCCATTGGAGCCAATGTTAGTGTCAGTCTTTGCAGCCTTCCTCCAGTGATCAAACATGCTCTTAAAAGGTGATTTTAAGGTGTCAAGGTCAAATTTTGTCATTCCAGTGAGTCTTCAAGCAAAATTTGGTCACTAAGTATTAGTTCTAGGGTTTTTTTTCACTCCTTTCAAAGTTGTCCAAATGTAGGTCCATGTCACCATTTGGTGACGGTCCATGTCACCATTCATTTGGTGTACCATCATTCGAGAGGATTTTCATCATCATGCCAAGTTCAACAGTGCATTTACCTTGTTCATGCTTTCATTCTCCTAGGCGGATGGTTTTCCCTATCTGGGGTTTTGAAGGGTAATTTCAGATAGTCCAGTGTCATCAAGGTGTATCCCGATGTTCATACACCTTCCCCTATCATTAATTCACCTAATTAAACACTTCCCATCACTGAGATCCCCCAAATTCCTCATTTTTGCACAAACCCTAGTTTCTTGCCACAACAGCACGTTCCCTCTGAGCTGGGCACATGTTTCATCTACAGTCCCCTTCCCCTCACTCAATCTCTGAAATTCCACTTTCCCCTACTTCCTAACATCCCTCCCTACTTCCAAAAATTTTCTCAAGAATTTAGAAGCCCCTTATCCCCTTCATTTCGCTTCATTTCGACAAATTCCTTGTTCCACACATCGAGATAGGTTTCACTAAAATGATGTTTCTGAGAAATAAAAGATAAATTTGGGAAAAATGAGAGAGGTTTTTGTCCAAAATAGGCCAATGAAGAAAAACCTCCTTCACTTTTTACACAGGTGTCATGGTTTTAGAGAAATGTCAAAAATAATGTTGCCTCAGGAGAATTGATACACCTCTTAAGTGACCTTGGAAAAATCAAGTTTTCTCCTAGCTTGGTTGGCCAAATGACTTTCTTGATGATTCAAATGATAACTAGACACAAAGAGATTTCCAATGAGCTATCATGATCTCACTTTGGAGTTGATTAAGACCTTCAAAAGTTGACTGCAACAGCACTCTGCCTTGAGGCAGGCACATTTTGACAGGTCTTGGGAGATTTGATTTTTGACAAGGAAAATGAACTCCAAATTGAAAAAATCAAGTTGGGTTGGAAAGTAGACTCAATAAGATTTCCAACGAGCTATCCCATGCCCAATTTGGACACTGGGAAGGCCTCCAAAAAACCTCCCCGAAAATGGCGTGGCGCATAGAAGAGTGGGCACGACGCATCGGGTGTGCGCGCGACGCACCGGGCTTGTGCGCAAGTGTACGCAGCCTCAAAACATATTTTCACCACCGCTTCATCAAATTTTAAATAAACTCAACTCTCGTTGCTCCAAGAAAGTGTTTTTTTCTCCCTTGCCATTGATTTTAGCGTGTGTTTGTCGCGATTTCGAGAGGAGGTTGTAAGAGTTTGAAGGCCAAATTTTAAACCCTATATTCATATCAAAAATGCTCCATAGGGTTTATGTTTGAAGTTTAAAGTCCGCTTTGTTGATGCAAATTTGTTCGAGCTCCATTCCCCCATCACCGTCATATTGTTATCACAAATCTTTTCCCTTTTTCTCTTATGTCCCAAAACCAATTACTCATATCCCTTGTCCCCCCATTTTTTCTATCACTAAACCCTACTAGCCCTCCCCCTTTCATATCACTTATAAATTCTCATTCCTAAAACAGATCAAGTGACTCGTCTCCACATCCTTAATTCCACTTGACTCGTTATATATCTTGTTCTCATTTATCCTTATCTCTAAAACTACAATTCCCCATCACCATTCCCCTCCCATGACATTTACAAAAAGCTCCGAAATCCCAAAGTTCCCAAACAATCAAGTGATCTTATTGCATTAAATTCACTTGGAAAATCCCCACTTTTCCCACTCGTTCATATTTCCTCATTGTACCTATTTCCCTATTTAGCACATTTGGCATTGAAAAAAAATACACTAAGTCCAATTTCTCATTTTCAACACAACAAGCATACACCTTGCTTTTAGCACCATGACAGTAGACAACATTCATCATATGAGAAAGAATATGAGCAAGTGACAATGACTCAACCACCGAGCTTAATGTACCGAGAAGGCCTCATAAAAGTGGTAAGCACGTCGCAGAAGAGCCCACTTCCTTGACTCATTTGCGTGGCTCCGCTCAGCTTGCAATGGCATGCTTTCAACAACATTCATGTTTTTCAGTATTTTGAGATGATTGCTCGTATTCTGGAATCATCGTGAGTTGGTTCGCTTATTTGTCCTACATTTGCGTGATGGTCATGTAAACCTTGCCGGAGTGAACTTCACCTTGACACCATTTGAGCGGGAGACTTGCCTTATGAGAGTCAACATTCATCTTGAGAAACTATTGGTGAAGGCCAGTAGGGACAAAGACATGCTCGTACATATGAAGAACCACTATTGGGCCCGCACACATGTTTGCAAAGCGAAAATGAAGATCCCGAAAGCGAGGGCCGAGAAGGGCACTAAGGAGGCGCAACGGGCCTAATCCACTTCAAATCTTGGCTGAAGCTTCTTTCGTCGAGCATGAAACTTGATGGGGGACCTTCACTCCAAATTTCAGCAAGTTTGGGGAAAATTTTTGTCATTTTTGAAATTTTGGTCGTCAAAATGTATTTTTCCGCTCGACGTGCCGCGCCACTTGCGCGCGCTTATGATTGGGACATATTACGGGAGGAAAACTTGATATTTTTGAGTTTTTTTTATGATAAATTATGCATAGAAATATTCCGGGAGATTTCATCAAGTTCTGGGTGGTCTTAGAGGTCAAAAACACTCCAAAAAATGGCCTTTCGCCACTTTTTGCACCAACAGAGAACCGGTCTTGGGAGATTGCGGTTTTGGAGAGGGAAACCGGCATCCAAATCCAAAATTTCCACTTGGGTTGGATAGTAGATAGGCAAGGATTTCCAACGAGCTATCATGAGCTCAATTTGGACTTCGGGTAAGTGCCTCAAAAACAGAGCTCAAAGTGGCGTGACGCATTGAGTTTTCTCGCGCGCGCATAGAGAAATTTAGCCCTCCCATTTTCACTTTTTAGCTTGAAATTTCGCCCAGCTTTTTGAATAGTTTCACTTTTGATGTAACTATTGATCTATCTTGATGTAATTTTATGATTATGATGTAATTTTGGCTCATATTTACTTTTTTCGTAGAGGATTCATTCACAAAAAAGTGAAAATTAAATGAATGAATCAGTTTCCTACCATATAGAGGCAAGTTGTTCGATTGCCTAGATTTCAGCTTCCTTGTTTAGAATTGGTTGAAACTAGACTCCTAGAAGGATGAGCTCGAACATAGAGGCATGGGAAGGGGTTAGGATGGTCTATATCATGTATTTTCTTCAAGAAATTTTCGGGGTTGGACTCTTGGGAATAGTTTGGCACCTCATCGTATATTCATTTTCAAATTTTTGGCAAAGGAAAGACTGTGGTTTTGGCAAAGACTTGTTGGGATCCTTGTGGCTCGAGTTTTGATGATGCTTTTCTCCATGTATCTCGTAAGTTTCATTAATTTTTATGTATTCCATTTCCTTTCTTTTCTTCCGAAATTAAACAAATGAGTAATTAAGGTAGAATTCATTAGTTTGTCAGTGTTTCGCCTTAAACTTTGTTTAGTTTTTTATGTTTTCGTCAGCTTGAAGAGGATCCTTGCACCTCTATTTCCCTCTTCATCTCCCTCAGCATTATTTTCCATCCATTCATTGAATCTAAGACCTCAAAGCCACCGCCTACCTTGCCCCAACTTGAACTCTGCAAGAATTTGTCCCTCATCCCCAAGCCCAAAAATTGCCTTTCCCTTTTTCCAACAAAAACCCCTAAAAATCATTCCAAAATTCTTGATTCATATACCTAGCCTAAAATTAGCACTCATTTCAGTCATATCAAGCCCTATTGATACATTTTTCCCCGAGATTGACCCGTAGAGAGCCTTCTCCTATTCTCGGGGTAGGGCTAGCTACCGGGAGCCGAGCGTGGTATGATGTTACCCCGAACTCCGCCTTCCTTCACTCCTAAGGTGAATTTGGGCAATAACACTACCAATGTATGGATCTGAAGCTCAACCCACTAATGCACTCTTCTAGGAGGTTAAAAGACACATTCACTAAGAAGAGGCACCATGTACATGCTATATCTAAGCAGTATCTAGTATTCCACTTGCTACAACTCACATGGACAACCCAATCCTAAGCAGATCGCTGTAGATGCAAGATGAGGCTTGGAGAAATGCTCGATAGTGGACTAGAAAAACAAGACTCCTCTAAGAGCTACTCAAGGAAGGAGGTGGGGGTCCCTTAAACAAGAAAACCCCAAGATTTGTGTCTCAATAGACAAAAAAATTCATAAAATAATAGCATCAACAACCTTCTCTTATTTCCTCTCCTCCTTATTTTATACGATGAAAACCTTTTCAAACCCGTAAACCACCTCAATGAGTTAACTGCTTTGACATGTGGAGCCTCCATCTAGAACTCGTTGTGTATCCATGAGGTTCATTGCACCTATATTGCGCTATTGATTTGGTCACAGGTTGACCTAGTCTTGTGATGTAAGCCCATTCACACCTACAAGAGTATATTTACATGGCCTTGAATATGTCTCCCGTTTACATAGGCATTGATTTATTCATGGTTTTTTAGGCATTTTACATGTCCTCCTTCATATTTTATTCATAAACATGAAATGCAAGATAAAATAAGGCAAAATAAGATATTCCCATTAGCTTGGGCTAGATTGGAATATTGCGAGTCCTCTCCTTCCAAAATGTTGCTTGTCCTCAAGCAACCGATAAGGTGAGTGCTACAAGAATTCTCCTCCGTTGGTGACATCATCAAAGATCAAGCTCCCATCATAAGCTAGATGCTCACCAATCCAAACCCCCATGAATTATTTCAAAGTCAATATGAGATGTGCAAAATTAACCCCACAAGGAAACAAGATCTCATGTGAAACACCCATGGGTTGCCCTAATGTCCCCTCGGAAATATATGATGCGAGACACATGGAGATTTTTCATCTCATTAGGAACATGCATACTTCCCATCCTTCCTCCATAAATCCACATAAAAATTACAAGCATGTCATCAATGTATGGGAGAAAAACAATGTACCAAAAAACAACAAAGTGCACATATGGAGGTGGGTCATAGTCCCACATGTGGAACCACCGTAATGCATCTCCCCGCCTACATTAAACCAATATGTGGTATGTGGTTTTTCCACCACTTACTTGCAGCCCATTCCATCTCACGTAGGTGAATGTGTGAGATATGTTTGGTGCCTTAGGGAAGCACCCATCATGAAACAAGATCTCCCTTTGTCCACCAAGGGAGTGGCCAAGTACGCAATTGCTGTGGCCCCATATTGGCCATGATATTTACAAGGTATAACACTCCTTCTTGGAGTCATGGCCTGCAAAAACATGGTGTAATAATGCATGAAAGTCAGAATATAAAAATACATGTATTAAGAGCATGCCCCCCACCAACAATTCTCCTCCTATCGATGGAGTGAGTATAGATCTACTCTCTCCTCCAAGGAAGGAAGAGAGGGCTGATTTAATTCTCCCTTAGAGCCATATTTCTGCTCCAACTCCATAGAATTCATGCATCTATGATAATTATGATATAGTCCCCTTTCTAAAGCCCTCCCCAAGAATAAGTCCTCAATATGATATTGTTGAGCTCCATAAAATCAATGTGGCTAAGATGGAACTCTTTATAAGCCCTTTGTAGAAGCTTCCCTCGAGCTTGGAGGCTCTAGATAAGAAAGTTTATACCATGACTATAGATGACTCCCTCAAGGATTGAATAGCTCTCCTCATGCAACTAGTCATCCGTAATCATGCAAGTATGAAGATCCTTGAAATATCCTACCCAGCATTTGGGGATTTCCAATAGGGATCTAATGTGTCCAATAATGACAAAGCAGTTGATAATGTACTAACCGAAGTGGTTACCATGTTGCTACTCTTCCTGCTTGAAATCCTCCATGTCCAAGTGCTGAGATGGAAGTTTGCTATTCCTCCCTTGCTCATGCACATGCTTCTGAGTAGAAGAAGCTCTTGGGATTTAGTCTTCCATGGAAGGCTATCATCGTCCAAAGCCTTCTCGTTTTGGCCAAAGCATGCATGTGAGAGCCACCATCTCTCTTCCGAGGGGAAGAGTGTTATTCAAACAAGTATGTCTCGTAATTCAACTCTTGCCTCCTCGCTTCATGATGGTGTCATTTTCTCTCCTTGCAAGATATCTCCTCAATGCAATTTGAGAGGTGAGGATAGACGAGTAAAGTCAAAGGAAAAATGATCTCCTCTTCTTTATACCTCCCCCATATTCTTAGTGTTGTAGCATGGTATTCTAGTGCTCCCTTCCTTCGATATCTATGGAAGGAGCATCAATGCATGAAACATCTCCCATCAAAGTCTGAATCGGGTGGTCTCCCGTACACCACAAGATAAAGATGTCTCATGGCTCATTCCCATGTGAACTACCGATGGGAACATAATATGACTACTTCCACTATGAATATATATATATCTAAGCAAGTAGTGTGAAAGTACCATGATAAGGAGAGGTTGGAGCAACTCCCCCATCTTCTTCTTCATTTCCCACCTTCGCAATATTTCATGACCTAAGGTGCTTCTTTGTTTTTGTCTCCTTGTCTATCATGCATAGACACATGCTGCTCATATTTTCCATGAATAAGATCCCGGGGACCTCCTTGCAAAGATACAAGGGCCCTCACAAAGTGGAAGAAATAGCTTCAAATCCATATTTTAAAAAAATTTATATTCCCTCCCCATCACCAGTCGCCCGGAGGAACCTTTCGCCCTACTTCTTCCTCCTCCTCAACAATGGGGTATGCCCCATCAATAAGAGATCCACTTTCTTGACCTCTCATTGAGGAAAGGACATTCATGTCTTCTTCTTGAGAAGAAGGATCTTGCTAAAGTAAGGCCTTTGCCCTTGGAAAATCAGTGTAGCGCATCTTTACCAGCAATGTTCGAAATGGAGTTATCTTCATGGATCTTCTCCTCTTTGAGTCGACAAAACCTCGGGGAAGCCTAAATGCTCCTTGAAAATTTTAGGATCGGGATTCATATTCTTGGGAGGTAGTCACCAACCCGTCTCCTCCTCTCGGTGTCTCTCCCTCTTCTCCTCCTCTTGCAAAGAATGCGGGCATGCCGCAACGTTGTAGATCGGGGATTGTGTGGTCGCATGCTCACACACATCAAATGAAGAAGTGGGGCTACCCTCTTGTTCAAACCTCATCAAGAGATCTATTGATATTCCATTCCTCACTCCCTTGATTTCTCCCTCGAGCTCATGAAAAGCTTGAGAAAGGATGTTAGAGAAATATAATCTATTTATTCTTCCATACAAAGGGGTTTCAATGGTGTAATCATTTTTTTCTTCGTCTTCTTCCATGATACCTCTACTCTCTCGTCATTGAGGAGGTTCTCCTCCTCTCGAATGAATATTCGCTCCAAGAATGCAAAGGAAAATTCCAAAGATCTTTCTCTTTTATATATAGTACCCTGGCTTGAATACCACAAGGATGCCGAGCCAAAGATCTTGCTCCGATACCACCTGTAATGTTCCAAAAATGGGAACAACTACACTATTGGGAATATTTTGAGTTATTACCAATGTGGGAGCTTCGTAAAATCATGAGCATGGAAATTTAGAATAGCTCATTGGATGTAAAAAAATATCTCACCAAACGAGATGTAAGAACCTCAAAGAAAGTATATGGCCTATATTCTCCTTCCCAAGTGAAATGCGAGATATAGGGATTCTTACAATAGTAAGAATACCCTAAGGTATTCTAAAGTTGGAGAGCAGAAATAAATAATAGCTAACATGATGTATATTGAATATCCTTCATTATAAGCAACAACAACAACTTTACTTCACTTCTTGACTCAAGAGGGTGGGGAAAAGCGATGGATTTATGCCCTAAAATGAGTAATTTCGGTATGTGCATAAAAATAATGAGGGATTATGGTTTTGGATATTCTATATTAGATCATGAAACTCCTATACCAAATTTTAGGTTAAAAAAATTTATCCTAGCTATATTAAAAATGCTTCCTCCAATCCCGACTAGGCTTAAAATTGTTGATTTCCCATGACCTAGAGTATGTCGAATGTGATTGAAGCATATGAAGCATAAATTATGAATGAATTATATGAAAATAATTTTAAAAAATCATTAAATCAGACCTATTATATGGTTTATGCAATATATCGTAGAAAAGACAGAAAGTTTTACATGGATCCAAGCTTCTGAATGAGACAGCACAACACAAGAAAATGCGTAAAGAGCTTGAAAGTGTAATTTTCATTGCCGAAGAATATAGTATATTAAAAAATTAGATCCACATCAGATCTATACATAAAATTTTATACCGATATCATATCTCGTAAACAAGAAATTCCTCCTTTATACACTCCCTTTGGGGATCTCAGAGAAACATGAAGGTGCAAGTATAGATCTGAGATCTAAGTCACAAATTTGTACAAGTATTCGAGAAAAATATGAATAATGACATATATATCAGATCATATCTAAAATAACATGGATTGGTTGGCCAATCCATGGATCACTGCACAACGAAAGGAAGAAGCCCTTCACTAGAGATCTCCTCTGCGAAAATAATGCCAAGTCACCCCGCAACTCGCTCTTGCAAATAATGCAATCATGGAAGAGGGAATGTCTTGTTGGCCTTGAGAATTCTTTGGCTCTGTTTCCAATGTATGGATCTGAATCTCAACCCACTAATGCACTCTTACAAGAGGTTAAAATACACTACCCACCGTAGAAGAGGCACCAAATGAAATGATAGATTTGAGCAGCATCTAGTGTTCCACTTCCTACGACTCACATGGAAAACCCAATCCTAAGTAGGAATGTGCTGTAGATGCAAGATGAGGCTTTTCCAAATGCCGCATAATGGACTAGACAAACAATACTCCTCCAAGAGCTGCTCAAGGAAGGAGGTGGGGGGTCCTAAACAGAAAACCCCAAGAGGTGTGTCTCAAATGTAAAAAAACCTTCGTGAAATAATAGCATCAACAACCTCTCTTCTTTCCCTCCTCCTTATTTGATAGGATGAAATCCTTGTCCAAACCCTAAACCACCTCAATGGGTTAACTCTTTCATTGTATCCATGAGGTTCATTGCACTCTAGACTCGCGTTGTTGATTTGAGTCGAGCTTGACCCAGCTTGTGATTTAAGCCCATTCACACCTACAAGAGATTATCTACATGGCCCAGATATGTCTCTCGTTTACATAGGCATTTATTTATTCATGGTTTTTAGGAGTTTTACATGTCCTTCCTTCATATTTTATTCCTAAACATGAAATGCAAGGTGAAATAAGGCAAAATAAGATATTCCCATTAGCTTGGGCTAAATGGAATATTACACTCCAACATTAGAGTATATGAAATCATGATTAACATTTATTTTTCTTCTCATCATGAGTTTCCTCTACTATCTTTTCACCATTAGGAAACATTTCTTGTATCAGACTTTGTCAAACCCTCCATGTATGCTTTTAGATCATTCTTCATGTTTTCCCATCTTAGCTTCCATGTCATCCATCTTAGATTACATGCCAACTTCCATGCCATCCATCTTAGCTTCCATGCTATCCATCTTAGCTTCCATGCCATAATTCTTCAAACCATCCATCTTAGATTCCATGCCTTTCTTCAAACCATCCATCTTAGTTTCCATGCCTTTCTTCAAAATTTCCATGTCACCTTTTGTTGATTTTTTGCGAGAGCGAAATTTCTTGCACTTTGCTCATGTAATTTTGATATGTCATGTTGTCATTCTTTGTCTTCATGAGTCATAGTAGAGAATTATAAAGGCTTAATGGGTGTTGAATTCATTTTTAGGGGGCCATTTTAAGAGCCAATACTAATATCTATTCTACAATATGCCCTTTGGAATCAATTCAGAAACTTGATTTTTTTCAAACAAGACTTATGCAATTCGTAGAAAAAAAATACACAAAGCTTTTATCTTGCTTTTGAGGAGCTCGATATAGAAATTGACTTACCTCTACACTTTTTAAATCCTACAATGTCTGAAAATTTTAGCCCTGATAGTCAGCCCTCTCGAAGCTATCTTTCGAAATTCCACAGTGTCCGACTTTCGATTTGGATTCTTCAATACAAAGTTATGTCTAATCTCCCACAATGACCCCAATTATGGACCGGTTCAAGATAGCGAACTTGGAACGACTTTCCACGTGTCACTGTTTGCTCCTTTCGCTCTAAAAATTTATAGAAAGAAACTACAGTTCCATGTAATTCCATTCAATTTTTACATAATTCCAATCCGATGCTCGAGGAGAGAGAGTTATGAATATTTTCCCTACGATCACCTCTTTGAGATGATATTAGGAGCCCTGAAAAAGACCTAACTTCCAAAGATCATATCTCCCGAAAATTTGCAGACCAAGCTCATGAAATTTATGCGATGATGTTTCCTCAGGATTTCAGCTTTGCACTCTATACAAATTTCCTCTTCTAGAACTTTCGTAGAAAAAACAATTATAGTGACAAATTCCGCGATGACCTGTGAAGTGAAATTCAGAGCTCGCAAAAAGCCCTAACTTCACACGATCATATCTCCGAAAATATCGCGAACCAAGATCTGAAAATTTTATTTGACGATGTTCCTCAAGATTTCGGCTTCACACTGCTAAAACATTTCAGCTTCTGAACCTTTGTAGAAAAAAATGTATAGCGAAAATTCCACGATGACCTCGTTTGGGAGCAACGAAACCCTAGAATCCAAAGCTTCCCGATACCAAATGTTTATGAAACCAGCTCCGTAAATAGAAGAAAAGAGATATAAACGCCTTATAAATAAGTCATTTCTAGGGGGAAACCTCCAATACATTACATGAATGAAACAAATTCTTGGATGATATAAATTACAAAACCTCCTTTCTATATATAGAGTATGTCGATGGGGCCACAATGTAATCCTAGCCGACCTAACAATAATAATTTAAGGGCACAATAATAACAATATGAGGGTTAAAAGGGTATAATAATAACAATAAGGGGGTTACACTAACAAAAATAAGGGACTATATTAGTAATATAGGTACCTAACATTTACCTAGCCATAAAACTATACATATTTGTATTTTTGAAGATCCATATAGCATCAATTAGGGATTTAAACCGAAATGCAATTGTTCCCTTGATGCCCGTTTGAAACTTTGAAATATGACTCAACAATGAACAACATCATGACTAATTTTATGATAGTCCTCTCGTGTCATCTAAGAAATAAAATATATAAAGGGATAAATCGTGCTCCAACTACAAGTTTCCTCCAATTAGATTCATTCCCAGAAAAAGAGGAAGCCGCTTGGTTGACACATGGAGATGAAAATTCCAAGTATTTTTCATGCTTTTGCAAATTATAAGAAGAGTAATGACACTATTTTGGAAATGGAGGATGGGGATGGTAATATTCTTAGGATTTTTAATGAACTAGTTGGTCTAGGGGTGAATCACTTTGATGAGGTTTTTAAGAAGCAGAAGTACTAATATAGATAAGATCATCAAACTTTTTTTGGATTTCTACAAATTAATTCATGAGGAGGTAAATAAGGCTATATATGAGGAAATCTACTTCATATAACTATGAGTTGTACTTTCTAAATTTGAGAAGGACAAGAGTTGTGAGCCTAATGACCGTACTATGGAGTTTTTAATGGGTTTTTTAATATTTGTGGCACTGATCTACTCCAAGTGGTGGAGGAAGTAAGGATTGTGGGTAATGTTTTTGTGCCACTTAAAACTACATTTTTATCCCCGATACCTAAGTTGATAAGGTATACATTAGTTAGAAATTAATTTAGATTAGTTAAACATTAACTCATGTACTTGAATAAATCAATGAAAAGTTGAAGAAAGTCATTAAAGCTCCCCGAATTTAAGATAGTGGAATAATATACCACCCTATGTTGAAGGCAACAATTGTTGCTTGGATGCACACATATCAATAAAAGATACAACTCAGGGAATTTTACTTAACACACTTGGAGAACTCTAAGGGATTGAAATTGATAGATTTGAGCCAAAAAGAAAACAAAGTGACTTCATTTTTCCTCTCGATTTCATTGCATATCGAATCACATGTTTGGAAAGTAATTGTAGACAAGTACTCTCAATTGAACGTGGACATGAAGTTAGTATTCTTGACCTTTTTGACTTCCACAATGAATTATGATTGAATACCTTCAGCAATATAACTATAGATTCATTTAGATTAGCCATATATTAATTTACATGCCCAAGTAAATGAATGAAAAGGTTAAGAGGGTTGTAAAGCTTTCCGAAAATTTGAAGTAGTGGAAGAATATAACACCCTAAGTTAAACACAACAAATGTTACTAGGATTCAAGTTCTTATAAATCATATGCATACAAATCAACATAAAACCCAACCTTAAGTCTCGAATGTGCCATAAAATAGGTTAAACTTAAGTCTCGATTGTGTCATCAAAATCACCTAGGATTGGTCCTTGGCATCATCCACACCACTTGAGGGGAGGGGGGATGCTTGACCAAGGTCTCAACATTAATACAAGTTTGATTACCATCCAAATTTCTACTAAACCACACTTCCATGGGCTGAAAGGAACTTATTTAGGAAAGGTATCTCCCTTTAATCTAGATTATGAATGGATTCTAGGCTCATTTTGCTTGAGATTTATCTCGTTGATGGCTTTCCCGAACCAAAGAGGTATCTAGTTTTTATAGGTCAAAATTTGTGATCAAAAGTTACATTATACATAACGTGGTGTCAAAAAGTGGCTACTATGTGAAACACATCATAAACGTAAAGCCCATCAAAAAGCACATATTTGGAACACGTTTCTTGATTTTTTTATAGGTAATGTATTTTGGGAGAAAGTCATCCCAATTTTGGAAAAACCTCCATGTTTCTCAAAGAAATGCCAACATTACTACCCATGTTTCTCAAAAAATATTTAAAACAAATTAACCTATCCTAAAATATTTCTTTAAATCCAAAAATAAAAGAAACAAACAAACAAAGCCTAAAAACCTAAACATAAATCCTTTATCTTTCTTAAACTCATTATATACCTTTATAGTGTCCATTTCCATTGGCCTCTTCTCATAAAGTGCCAATATGTCTAGGGTTATTAAATTCCTTGTTTCTCAAATAGTGTTTGGCTCTTGATATGAGAGGAAGCATCAATGCAAGAAAGTCTCATGGAGGCAAGTTGTATCATAGACTCTTTTTCATCTATTTATGCCATTTGAGAGTGATTAGGACTAGGAGGGTGCACTACTTAATATTTTACATAAAAAAATGTATGTTTCATAAAAAATATGTGTGAAACTGGGTCATTTGGCACATGTGGTCATGTTCTTACATGATGACATTGGAACATTAAAGGGACACTACATGAGTTAGTTGTTGGAGAAGCATTCTTAGAATGAACGTAGGGAAAGCACCTATCCTTAGCACATGTGAGGTGATCTAGTTGGGGAATATTCCCTTGAGGGTGCACTCTCTTAGGTTAGTTTCTAACCTCGGGTCATGTGAGTGATAAATTCTAGAGGCTCCCATAAATGTTAGAGGCTCCAAAAAACATATATAATAGTTATTTCACCTTTACATCATGACATGCTCCCGAAATGTTCTCATTTTGAATAGCATATGAATTTCACTTTACATGATCGCATGCTCCCTGCAAATTTTTCTCATTATTAACAACATAGGGTAGTACTTAAATCTAGTCCAGCAACCGACATGAAATAATAAAAGGTAGAGCACAATATTCTCACTCTGCGGCTGAGTCCGAACTTGCTCAGACTTAGATTCCTTTAACACGTATCTTTGTCAAAATTGAACTTATAATTTCTTGAGATACCGAGTTATTCCTCACATTTAATGCTTTGAAGTTAAAAATTTAAATTAACCAAAAAAACTATTGTTTTACAAGAAAATCCAACCTACTCCTCGAAGTACCTCTTTTAGTGCGAGAGACAAGGGTTACTCATTTGGATTCACTACTTTCAAATTGTTTAATGGATTGCCTCAAAATAGCTTTTACTTCTTTTAAGTTCATCTTGTAGGGTTGAATTTTGGAGATGTCCTACTCATTCAAAACCCATATTTACATAACACATAATAAAGGGAGAAGTAAACTGCCTAAAAGGATATCCTAAATCAACCAAATTGAGGAAATGTGTATACCTTCAAAAACAAGTGTTTAAATTACATAGTAAGAAAAAAGTAAGCATTATACACTAACATAGAAATACACAAAAGGTTCTAAAACAAACTTTCTTAGAAATAATAGCCAATTTTTTATTTTATTACTTATTTTTCTCTTGTTAAAATTCTTCAAGATATTTTTGTCATATGCTATAAAGGAAAAATGACCAACATCCGGGAGGAATTCAAAGATACCTGGAAAAAGAGTGCTTTGGGAAACTAGTATAACTAGAAATACTATGGGAAAGTTTCAAAAGACCTTCAAGGTTAATCCACTTTTTCAATTCGGATACTTGGAATATATCTAGCTATTATCTAATATCATGAAGAAAAATGGAACGCTTCTTCTAAGACATCCATGTGTTTGTTATTATTGAAAGGAAGAGTCATGAAAGTTATTTTCATAGTTAAATGGCTCATTGTTCATGGGTGGGCTCCACCTCCAATTGTATATCATCATTACAGAACATTACTATCTTTGGATTATACACCACAAAGGTATATTTTATGTCAAATCACTTAAATTTGTATTTGTATTAACACTTGATCATACATACATGTTTTAAACTTTGGTTATCACCACCATAAGTGCTCCAACTTACCGCAAGGCCACACCCATAAGACATGCTTGAGTGGCCATGTCATTAAAGTCCTCACACGGATTAAAACTCAAGTAATATCATTCATTCTAAAGCACCTAAGGGATCCCAAGTCAAGTTGGGAATGGAAATTTGATCAGGGGAGACTACAAGAGTAACATTATGATTACTCTAAAAGTATAGTAGGAATTTACTAGGCATAAATGAGATCAAAATTTATTTTTTAACATTAATGTTAATATGAATAGGGCTCAAGACTGCTAGATTATTTATCATGACTTGTACTAGAATTTTGATTGTGAATTTGCATGCCTAAAATTTTCGTAAGAATCAAAAGATCCATGATATTTTCTAAGAATATAACAAGATGACCTCTACAACTCCGTAGAATGATTTTTATTGCATGAAAGGATTTTTTAATACATTGGAAGCTAAAAAATTGCAAATAAAGCACACGTGAACTTGTAACTTTGAGCCTTTCAAGATAGAACTATGGAAATAATTTGTGAGACACTTGAGAAATAATATTAAGGGACTGATTAATGATTTTAAAAGAAAGGAAAAATTTTATGACTAAAATAATTTCTTCTATTAGTCATGATAAGTGAGCCTTTTATATGATGTGGAGAAGAGATACAAAGGATAGAAAATAAAAACTACTATGTATATTTACAATTTGTTAAATTTTCTTCGAAGGGTATTCGGGATCTCAAAGTTCCAACAAGACATTTAAGTTAACCTATTTGTCATGCTTGATGACCGAAAGGAGAAGATAATTTATTAATGTCCAAAAAAATGACCACAAAAGTTGGTCAATGGTACTTAAAAAGTATATCCCATGTAGGTACAAATGGGAGTCAAGGTTGGAGGCTCTGAGGATTAGGAAAAATAGAGAGAGATTTTAACCCGTGGTCTTCAAGGCCAAGGAAGAATGTGTTATCATGGTTCTAGAGATGGGAGCGATCCACACGAACTTAGAAGAGCAAGGAGTGTCACAATGTGTATTATGGAGCTTCAAAAGGGCACTATTTGGTACCCGTAGCTTCACAACTTGATATCTATAGCAAATTATGCTTGTGACTCCTACTTGTTCCCATTCATTATGTGGGTTTTGTTATTCGAAATGAATAGAAAAAAATGTTATTCCAAAGCATGAGAGGGATTTATAAGAAAAAATCATTTTTCTTGGGAATATGGCAACTCAAGCGTACTTTTTAATGTTTTTCTCTACTAAAATGGTCTTCTTTCGGGAGTTATGCAAACAAAATCCCATACCTTGTATCAACTATTTGTTGAATTGTTGAACTTGATATTTACATCAATTCCATAATGTAAGTTGATAAGAAAAAAACAATACAACAAACGATCGTGCACCACTCTACGATAGAGCTCTTTATACTCCTACATGTTTCACACTTTATTGAGACCGTGTTCAACGTGGGGCGATCTACTTTGTAGTATGTCCACATAAGAGGTTAGGTAGCGGAAATACTCACAAAGGCTCTAGGAAGAGCTAATTTCATTCGCTCGTGGAACATATGGGTATGGTAGAGAACTTGTTTTATTAGCAGTAAAACATATGGGTCCTCAAGCAGCGACAACAAATGAGATGGAGTTGCGTACGGATGTTGTAGTTGTGTCAATATCTAGGGTCAACAACAGCATAGATGCGAGAACACAATAATTGGTGGATAAATGTTAACGCCATCGACGATAGCAGGCAGCAAAGATGTTAAAGATTCTAGGTGATTATATGCATCATTTTCTCACCTCATGTGATTCATGATTGTCTTTATGGCTTTGGGAACCCATTCCTACGTACTTGAACAAATTCATATAAAAATAGTGTTAAAATTCCCATACGTAGGTATGCCTAGACTTTTTCCGCGTGTATACGCAAGTCCACATGTAATTTTCCACGTATGCCATTAAAGAATCATTAAAAAAATATATTAAAATTCCCTATTTTCAGCCGGGTCGATGGTTACTCTAGTAGTTCAACCACCATAGACGTGGCCAATCAAGCTTCCAAATCGATTGAAACTACTTTCGAGGGAGTATAAAAGCCCTCTATGTGCATGGCCTAAGGGAGAGAAATTTGTATAGACATTATACTCTGTTGGAATCCCAATTCAAGTCTAAATTCTCATGCCTCCCGCACTTTCCAGCATTTATACAGAAACCCTTGTTTCCTCGGAGATGTTCATCCATTTATATGCCATCTCGAGTGCACAAGTCTTGAAAGTATCTTAGTGAGGCAAGGGAGGGACTGGATCCAAACGACGCTCGTTCGAAGATCGTGGAAGGATTCAGGTGATCTCTCCCACTCTTTATTTCTCGTACATGTTGTTCGTAATAATGAAGAACCATCTTGTTCCTCGAACTTACGTGTTATATCTATTTGTATATGTGAAAAGATTGATTATTAAGCATTAATTATGGTTTATATAATGTTTCACATGGATTACACTAACGTTTAGGAGGAATATATGTCGTAAAACTAGGTTTCCGTGCACGTTTCTTCTTGGTTTTCGGGTTAAGGAGGAAAAAGGGTGTCGGGTTTGAACCCCGCGGGATCTACATCAAACGTAGGCTACTGGTGAGTTCTGCGCTATCTTTGACATCTAGTTTTTAGCATTTAAGTATGGTTGTGTGTGAGTCCTTCTAAATAGCATGCCTGCTCGATATGTGAGGTTTTGACCACAGCAAACCTCTAGGTGTTTTTTCCCCAAACGAACTGGCGACCATCACCGGATTGCATTCTTGTGATTCCCCTGTTGGGTGGTCTAGTCGTTTGAAAGGTTTCAATGATTTTAACTTTTATTTCCGACTCGATTAACTCTTTCTCGGTCGGGTACTAAAGACCCGGTTCCTTATCCGGGCTTGATAATTTTTTTATTTTTTTATTATTTACCTTTTCATACATGGGTTTGTCCGGACAAAAGCACATGTATACACCAGCGTTTTTGTTAAAGGGAGACGCGTATACGTGGGTTTCATTTAACACGACCGTACATGCACACCTTGTTTCCAAACTCGTAAAGTAGCGTATGCCTGGTAAATTTTGAAATTTTTGGATTTCTCGGGCTTTTTTAGTCTTGTCCGCCCGTGGAGACATTGGGTGTTTCGGCTATGTCTTTGTATCCCTGGATTGTGTTGAAAGTTGTCTTTGGCCTTTTCTCTCTCTCTTGTGCGGTGCTTGCATTTCGGTTCGAGTACCAAGATCTCTTCCTAGGGATTCTTCGTGCCGTTCTGTCATCGAATAGAGAGCTTTTTGCTCATTTACTCTTTCCTACCTTTGGGTCTTGCTTAGTACTTCAATTTTTTTCCCTTCTTTTGGTTGGTTTTCTTGAGTTCAGCTGACTAGGTCTTGTCGTAATTTTTACAAGAGTCTTTTCGTGGTTCTTTGGAGTTTTTGTTTCTGTGCGCAGGGTTGTACTATTCTTCTAGGCTGAGATACTCGATTTTCTTATCTCTCTTTCTGCTCATATGAATCTTCTGTTACTAAGTATCCCTATGAGATTTGGAGCATTTTTTGAAGTTTTTCTTTGAAGTTCGCAGTTGTTTGGCTTAGGATTTGATAGTTTTCTTGGTCTCTAGAGCTCTTCCTTTTTTATAAAATTCAAAAGCTCAAAAAACATTTTGTTTTGTCATTTTTGTTTTGTTTTGCATTTTTGGTTTTCGCTTTGTTGTTGCATATTTTGAAGCTTTGTTGAGATTTCTTGCTTTTAGTTTTTGACTTGATTTTTGGAAATAACTTGTCATTGGTTTCTTCCTCTTGCTTTCAAGCGATTTTGGTGTCTTTATATCGAGAGTTTTACGATTTTTGAGAACTTGCTTCTAGGACAACCAAAAAGATTTAAACCAAGGATCTTTTGGAAATTTCTCTGCGATTTAGTAGATTTGCATCTTAGAATTTGCATGCTCTTAGTGATTTGCATCAGTTGCACTTAAGCATTTAGTCATTTTCATAGTGTTTTTGTGAGTGTGAAGTTTGTTATGCTAAAAGATTAGTCTCGTAGACCCTTTGTGAAATTTATTTTCATCGAAAGGAAATTACCGCATTTGCATGTAGTTTGGATTAGGTGAGTGGAAATTTAACTCTCCAGGCCGCTCAAACAAAACATAGAAGTTGATTAATTGAGAAAAATCCAACTCCGTTAGGTGGATCGAGAAATCTCTCCTCCGCAGAGTCAAGTGCGAGGGGAAGTGAAGGGCGAGAAGAGAGATACCCCCTCTCCGATTTGCTGAATCCGACCTCAAGACCGTTCCCGTCCCAGATTTCTTCGACATGGATTGGTGCCCATAGTTGCCACTCCTAGGTTCCACTAGGTACTCGTGTGGGGGAATACCCATGGTACCGAGGCGGACGTCGCATCACTTCTAGCAGTACTTTCCGTTCCCTTGCGAGCTTGGGTACTTAAATATCGGCAAAGTGCCGTTGTTAGGAGGTCGACATAACTGTTTCTATTACCTTCGCTAGTAGGCTCCGGGCCATAATTATCCCGTACTACTTTTTGGGAGGTCCCATATTTCGCTTTTCCTGTATTTTGGTGTCAGTCCTAATCACCCGGAGCGAAATATGATTCAGTTGTTTTCTTGATTGTATCTCGTGGGATTTCTTTCTTATAGCAAGTGCTCTTTTCTCCTAGCTTTCCTAGCTTTATATTTTTTGAGTCTAATTAAAATTTGTTAAAGTGGGTCGATCAAGTGCCTTGTCGATCGAGGAGAATCCGAGGGTTAAGTCTCGAGAGTCCGCAGCGCTTCTTCGAGGAAGAAGCGAGGAGTGACCCAGCAGGTGAGTATCACCCCCGTGTAGCGACCGACGCAAAGTGAGAGAGATCCTCCACAAGGGTTTGAAGGTTTTCGTAGCCGGTCCCCGGTGTTGGTTCCGAGAGGGACGCCCTCCGCTCACCCCGGGTGAGCCTTGCTTTCCATGTGAAGCAGAAGTGCTAAGTGCTAGCGTGAGTTGTCTTCGACCCCTCCGAGTCACTTCCATCTCCTCTTCCTCCCGATTATCCGTTTGTCGTTGAATACATCAGGCCCGAGTCAGAGAGATCGGAAGCTCCTCAATATTATACATACCTTTCGAGTGGCCACGACCGGTCGAACGTGCCTCACCCGCCAGTGTCGTTGTGTGCATCCGCACCTCGGCTTCGCTGAAGTGAGGAGGCACCATTGCTATATATTCGATTTGCTTCTAGTACTTCGCCGTGTTTGGCTCTGGTTTCCACCTGAGCTACGTGCTTCTCAATCTGGTCCTTTTTGTTTTCGGAATGCTCCACCAGTGGGATTCTTCTTTCTTTCCTTTTTCCTGTCACGTCGCACCGCATCTGAAACACCCATGTCTTCCATGGCTAGTGGATCAGCTTCTTTTCAAGGGGTTCCTCTCTGAAACGGGACATGACTCAAAGTCGAATCCTTCTCTAGGATCCTTTCCGTTCACTTCTCGAAACTCATAGTTTCAACCCTTGGTCCGGAGGTCAGCATCTCGACCAGCCTTTTGCTGTGTTGGAACCCCGTATTCACTACACGCAGAATCAGCTTTGTTACACTCGGGTCACCAAGGGAATACTTCTTTTCCCTTCGTCGAGTGCTTATCGACCTATTTTCTTCCTTTTTCTAATGCCTCGGAACTATCGTGGGCTTTCCTCTTCATTTCATACTTTAGCGGGACCGGTCCGGCCTTTGGTAACTCGTGTTGGGAGAGTGTCTTTTCTCCTTTTTTCTATGAGTTCTTTTTTCGGCAACCTCAAAGGTGCCTTATCAAATCCAGCAGTAGCCTTTTCAGAAATGTTGGGAATTTAATCCCACCAAGGGATGGAATCCTCGTGCTCCACTCCTCGTTTACCTTTCTCTCGGCAACGTTAAAACTTGCCGTATCCGTACGAAAATTGACGAATGATCCGATCCTCGATGACAATCTCGGTAGGGCTCTCCCGACTCGCTCAAACTTCCTTCGCACATTCCAAAGTTTGAAGGTAAGAATGAAAGATCCGGCTCGACCACATCACCACTTTCTTTCCATTTATGGTGTTCGTCTAACTCCCCGACTTCCATGATTCGATGAAAGCTGAGATTGTTTTCGCACCCTAATCCGGAAAACTGCCGCCAAATGGTATATTGAGCTAACTCGGGGGCGCTTTTGCTACATTTGGAGAATCGCCGGCCACATTTCTAAATCATTTCATGGCTGCCCGTCCGTCATGACGCCGGGACCGAACTTCCTAGCCTAGCTTTACATGTGATGACGCAAACCCACATTTGCTCGACCACAGTCGTGAATGTGCAGTAGAAGGAGCAAAGTAGTGCTTATTAAAGCTCATGTCTCCAGAGTAATTCCTTTTGGACATGCTTTCGAAATCTCCCCGCACGTACTATTTCTAAAGATGTATCGTTTGCCCTGGGGTATTTTCTCGAGGAGCAGCCATTTTTTAGGCCCAACAAAGCCTGAATTGATATATTCTCATCCGGAGTCTCATCAAATGGGTTTCAATGCTTCCTCACTCCAAAATAGATTTATCCAAAACTAAGCCTCGGTCCTCATGGTGATGGACTTATCGGGTACGAAACAGTGGTGGTGCAGCCTAGCGTCCGCTTTACCCAATTGCGCCAGCTTGTCTTTGCACCGCTCCTTCCGGTCGCTCGTGCCTCGTCGAGTCATCGCCTTCCCAATATTTGCCGATAAATGCTGTCCAAACTTCCGACCCCAAAGGAAATCAACAGTCCGAAGGGAAGAATAAAGGATGGAATAATAAGAAAAAAGGGCAAGAATGGGAAGGGTAATGCGAATAAAACCAACGAGCACAAGTTGGTGAGGGTCCAAAGGAAAAAAGAAGTGGTGAAGTTTCCATGCAAGTCGTGTGCTGGAGACCATCTTACGCACCTTTGCCCAAAAATTCAGATGCGCAACACTTGTTAGCCCGCACAGGTATTCTTCTAGTTCCCGTGCTTTGTCAGAGCAAACTTTTCCCCAAGGGCAACAGCCAGTTGTTGGCGTCGACTCGAAAGCCCGCTTTCCCTCTCGCACCCGTGAAGGGGAAATTCCATCAAACATACATCATGAGTGCTCACGTGGATGCCTGCCACGAGGATCGTGATTATGGCAGAAGAAGAGTCTCTCGAAAGCCAGCAGGAAGCTTCCGCTGCGAGCCGCTTCATATTACGAGGCCTACTATTGAGCCTATACCTCGTATGCCCAAATCATCTACCAAGCGCTTTGACGGTCATCCACGCTAGGGGCCGCCCGTAACTCACTCGCACAGTGGAAGATCCGCGCGTAGTCCTTGTGCCAGTGTTGGCATTAGAGGTGATCGTCAGCTCTTGTCTCGTACTCGCAACGCGAAGCTCCTCGCTCATCGACTCTTGGGGTTGTAGATCCAAAGAAACTCGCTTATGATTACTTTCGATACGACTAATTTTAAGAAGAGACTCCCCCATCATATGGCTTTCCATATCAAATCATCGTACCGGAAATGCAAATATTTTTCTGATGGTCGTCGATGAGGGTGCTTCCACATGTGTGATGTCTCTCGCATGCTCGGAAGGGAATTGGATCTCCCCGCAATGCCTCCATCCGCTACTCTTTCTGACTACGTTTGATGGTCATTCTCACAAGCCACATGGTATTGTCCCGCTCGTAGTCCTATCCGTGTTGGGGGAAAATGCAGAACATAAGAGGTTGAGACAGTGGATGCAAGCTTGGACTAAAACATTCTATCGTTGAGAAACCGGATTTATGAGATGGATGCGCGTTGCATCTTCATTGTTTTCGCGTTACTTTGCGCTCACTGAGCGGGAAGATTGTTACAGCGGACCAACCGGACTATCCTCCTCGTAGACCCGAAATGCATCTACCGACTCAACTATTCAAACAAAAGTTGAGCAATACCAAGTCACCTACGAAGAATTTAGGAGCTTTGCTGAATGTATTCTTCCGATGGGTACTGATCTTCCACCTCCCATGGCTCATAGGAAATGTAATTTCATCCTTCGTGCTGGCCTTCTTCGAAGAGAGTTCTTCAAAACTCATTATTTTTCGACTCCTTGGGACCTTACCTTCCTCCATCGCCACATTGTGCGGAAGGTCAAGTGCGTGGAATGGCATTTCCAATGTCTCACAAGCAGCAGATTGCTTATCGGGGCCTATTGTTGACTTCGTCGTAATCCAATCCCAACTCCTCTTTCACCTAAGAGTTGGATGGAGATGTGGCTCCGCTTGGACACTTAGTTCTTCTTTCTCTGCTCAAAGATCGCCTTTGATACCACTCTTCCATCCGAAGAGGCCATCCCGGAAGCTAAGATCGGCATAGAGACCCCGTGATGATTTGCACTCACCTGCCTTACTTTTGCCCGATTTGAGCGAAGCTGGAAACGAGCTTTTCCAAGTCCTCCGTCTCGGTCCCGCTCACGCGCTTCCGAACCCTCGATCGCCGTGCGACATAGCGGTTACGTCGAAGGGAACATGGCCAGCGATTTCTCCAACTATCCCTGTGAACATTTCCAGGATCCCAATGTTATTGAGAATGTCTTCATCGTAGCCGAATGTTCGCAAGAGATTCGTGTATATACCCCTAAAATCTTTAAAGAGTTATATGGATGTATTCGCTTGGTCTTAAGGAGGAAATGCGTGGTATAGATCCATCTATTGTCTAGCATGAGATCACCACTTACAAAAACGTCTAATCCCGTAGAGGGCAAAAACTTTCGTCCCGTCAATCCCAGGAAGGCAAATGGTAGCCTATCAAAGCGAGGCCGAGAAGCCGCTTAAGGCAGCGGATTCATTTTCCTCGTTCCTCGACCGAATGGGTTTCAAAACCCCGTTCCGCGATAGAGGAACACTCGAGCTTGTCATTGATTTCGCAGACCTTAATAAAGCATGTCCTAAAGATAATTACCCCACACCATTTATAGCACCGGATCATCGATGAGTGCGCTGTGGATGAGATTTTTCTCCTCTGGCGTGACTCGTTTCTTCCGGATATAATCGCATTACTATCCGTCCCGAAGATCAAACGACAAGACCGCCCTTTATTTGTCCTCGTACTTTTTGCATACAATAAGATGCCTTTTGGTCTTAAAAACAAGTCGGCTCACGTTTTCGCCGGGCCGCGTCATACACTCCTCTCCACGACATCATACTATCGAGGCATATTTGGATGATTTAGCTCGCTCATTCTTGAAAGAGGATGGATCATCCCGTTTCACCTCCGTCAAATATTTGAACGATGTCGTTTCTATAAGATTAGGTTGAACCGAACAAGTGCATTTTCGTGATTACATCCTGGTCGGCACTGGGATTCATCAGTGTCTCAGGAAGGGATTAGGATAGATCCCTTAAAGGCTGAGGCAATACTTCTACAGCCTCGTCCTCTCGTTTCCGTACAACTTCAAAGTCCATCAAGCAAAGTATGATGTTCTTTCAGTAGGTTTATCGTAAATTGCGACGAAGTTACCAAGGGATTTAAGGAGATTGCGGTTAAAGGCTGGAGTTCCACTTTCTTTTTGGGATGACTTTCGCTCAATCGCTCACATTCGCATGCGTGAGCCATCGACCTTTTTCTCCTTTATCGAGTCCACTCCGATTATAGCAAGGGATTTCCTTTTTGTATCTCTATGGGCAAAGACAGAAATCTCACTATTGGTATGGTTCTCCGGTTCGTAGACGATGATGCTCACAGAGCATGTTATATATTGTCTTAGTCGAGGATTGGTAGGACCTCGAAACTCCCAGATACTCCGATAGAAAAGTTACCTTTAGCAAGTAGTTCGCGTCGTGCGCAAGCATCAGCGCATTATATTATTCTATGAAAAAAATTATTTTTTTGGCAGTAGCAGCCAATCCATTTCAGCTTTGTCCTCGTAGGCGAGTGATCGCAAATACAACAGACGGATTGTGATTTTGTAGGAATTTGATCTCGAGTTTATGTCCTGCCAAGTCCAAGAAATCACGTTTTCGTGCGACTCATCTCCGCAGTTGCTCCCGTAGGGATGAGATAGTCTCATGATGAATCCTTTCCCGAATGAACATTTGTTTCTTATCTCTCCACAAACAGGATCCTTGGTATGGAGATACAATTGTGTATCTTTCGCACCGCGAAGCTTTCCCTCTACTTTTTCGAAAGATGAGCGCGTAAATTGCGTCACTTGGCCAAGAATTACTTGATTATAGGTGATGTTTATACCGTCGAGGTGGGGTTGATTCAATCGCGAGACGTTGCTTAACTCGCGAAGAAGCCAGGACGTGTTCTCACGATTGCCACAAGCTGGAGCTTGTGGTGGTCATTTATCCGGGCTTGCTACAGCCCAAACGTACCCTCGCGAAGTGGTACTCTTTGGCCTTCGATTTTCAAAGATTGTGTGAGCTTCGCGTCAAAAAGTGTCATCCGTGTCAAAGGCTTTATACTCGAAAAATGAAGCTCATCCGGTACTTCCGCTTTTTCCAGTCATTACTCGCTTTCATTCCTTTACAAAAGTGGGGTATTGATTATACTACTTGCACCCACCTTTCCGCCTGAACGTCACCAAGTACATTATTGCAGCTAGCAGAGATCTACTTTACGATAGTGGGTCGAGGCTATGCCTACTTTTGGGAATGATGGTGGAGATCGCGGCTCGTTCTTTCTTTTCAATCAGAGTTATTTCTCGTTTTGGTATTCCTAGAGAGATTGTAACCCATCGTGCGTCAAGCTATCTGAACAAAGATGACGCCGCAGTTGGCTTCGAAAATTGTGGGCTTTCCCACAGATAGAGCGTGTCATCTCTCGTATTATCGAAGCCAGCCGCAAGGTGGAAGCCGTAACAAACACTTTTCGAAGACAATTCTTCAAAGGACAATTGATAAAGACATGATCCAACTCGGCATATTATGCGGCATCCCCGCACTTTTGGGCATACACGCCGTCAAAGGAAAACCGACGAATCGGCTTTACTCCGTTTACATCTAGTTCATGGGTTGGGTCCGTATTTCCATTGAATGTGAGATTCTTCTTAAGTTAGTCGATGAACTTCTTTCGACACTTCTAGTCTTCGAAGAACGTCTCCTTCATCTCGAAACATCTTCGATGAGCAAGCATGCCCGGATGCCGCCACAATGAATGAAGCGCGCATAAAACCGAGTCAAAGTTTCAGTACGATAAGGCGGTCAAGCCTAGGGTTTTTTCGTGAAGGTGACCTTGTTTTCGTCTATGCCCAAGAAAAAGATGCAGCAAGAAAAGTTTAAGTCTCAGGGCAAGGTATGGCCTCCTTCATCGTTAAAAATTCCTTAAAAAAGGAGCACATACCTTTCAGTAATATTTTGGAAGGGGAACGAGTTGCCGGGAGCTCCGCAAATGGGCTCTATTTGAAGAAGTGATTATGCCTCCAGGCCTCGGCCTCGGTAAGTTACCGTGAAAGAGGTAGGAAATTCTTATGTATTTTGTTTCATTCTTTTTACCATAGATGTACTTTTTTCTACCTTGGAAAGGTACACCACAAGAATTTGTAATTAAGTTGGGAAGATTTATGTTTAGCCTAAAAGATGACTAAAGGTTGTTTTTATTGGCAAACATGCATACGAAGATGTGAGTCACTCGTATCAAAGGTGCATGGCCGAAGACACCGACTCCTGCTCCAATCGTGATGAACCATATCCAAACCGAAGCCAAGAAGATCCGAACGACCCGTCCGAAAAAGGCAAGGGAGCGCTCGACCTCAGATCGCAGTCACGTAACGATGACAAAACGAGGAAGGAGCGAATCCCTCACGATCGGGAAGATCGTAGGGATCGCGTGTGAAAATTGTATCATATCTCTTGATTTTGTCCGTCCAAGGACTCAACCATAAAGGCAATAGAGATATTTAGTGACAGGGACCGAATGGTTATTATGTACATTTTTCGTTAACATACCTTTTCTATTTCCTTTGCAATCAAAGAAATGCTTATCGACTTCGTCGTGAGAGAACGCCGTTTGTAATGTTCTCTTTGGATTGACATAAAAACACAAAGTGTCGATTCAAACGCTTTAGAATTCCGAAAGTTGCCCGCCGGCAGTATGGCCGTGCGCTAAGGGCGCTCGGTGGATTACCAGGCCACAGTATTATTAATCTTTTATTTGTTAATGCGTGAAGTGTGTTTCGTATTGAGTTTCCAGTTTGCTGCAGTTATTTCATTAATTGTTAAAGCAAGTGGTAGGATCATTGTTGTTTCATTCTTTACCACAATTACATTTAACGACTGCAATCACCTTGTGGAAAGTTTGTTGTTCCATTCATCTATGGTTTGTGGTTGGATTGCAATTAACTCCGCCGGCTGTGCTCGAGTGTGACAATTTACTTGTTCGAATTATATTTGCAATTGCTCGTTCATTTTGCGCTGACGTTCCTTTCTCGGGATTTCGATTTACCTTTCGTTGTTTCCACTTTGCTTTAAGATCGCCGAAACTCGTAGTGGAGAGAGGATATTCTCTCCGCAGTCCCCGTATTTGGTCGTCTGCATCGATTTCTAGAAAGAGTTATTGCTACTACGTATCGATCAATGTTCACAGAAGACGGCTCGTAGTTTAGCTTTTTACATTTCCGTCATTGTAATTAGGTTTATTTTTCCATGCATTTATTACTTTTTGTATTTTCTCGTGCTACATCCTCACAAGCATCGCTCTCCAGATAATCGTCGCCTCAGCACGAGAGCACACTCTTGAACAAAAGTCGCTCCCGGATTGAGATGATGGATGTAAATGGTATACACCAGGGTGTTTAAAAGATACCTTATGGTCCAACATTCCGGCACCGTCGTCGAGGAGAGTGTATGCCATTTTAAAGGAGTAATGCACAAATGTATTTCCTCTCTCGCTATGCGAAGAATTGGTATTAAAGACTGAAGGTAAGAACCGCTCGCAGCACCGGGCAAGAAACACACCCTGCTCGCGGACCGCTTTCACGCTGCACGAAAAAGTAAGGGCAAGCTTTTCTCTTTTGCAGGTAGGACGATAGATTTTTTTTTGAATGAATAAACCAATTAAGCGAAACAAAATTCCTCCTAAAACTGAAAAATCTAAGGGACCGGTGACCCTTGGGCGCGTGACCTTTATTGACGAAATCTTAAATAAAACTGAATCTTAGCCATCTATAGGATTTAAAAGAACTACTTCTAGACAACCTACTAATTCCCTTCAGACTACAGAGTCACCATCTGAAGCCTTCGCTGAGATACACAGTCAAACGGAGGGAATTAAGCAAGATTCCTAAGAAATTGAGAATCCTTGCATAGGTCTCCTTCACGAAGGGAACTCCAGCAATCTCCAAGAAGAAGAAGGGGAAACAGGAGAAACTACAAACTCAAAATCACCTATCAAAATTACCCAAGCAATAAACAACCCAAATAGGGGAAGCACTGTTCAACTTATCCAGAACCAAGGTCCCGAATCACCTCAATCAGTAGGACAACATGGAATACTTATTCCAGACAGAGGAAGCGCTGTTAAAACTATTTCTACCCCTGTTCGTCAACCTAGAAATTCCCTGGAGATCCCAGAAGGGTATTGGCATATCTTCGATCAAATGGCCCAAAATCAAAATCAAAACCAGCAGCAAACCTCTACGCTACAATATCCTATAGTAGATACTGCAGTTAACGCACCCATGAAAGCTATTCCTCTTCAACATATTCCCACATTTCATGGTTTGACATCAGAAGATCCTGATGCGTTTTTATTTGAATTTGATGTGCTGTGTAGAGGATATGATTACACTACCGATGCCCAAAAATTGAAGCTGTTCCCTTATACACTAAAAGGAGCAGCCTTACGGTGGTTTATGGGATTAGGTGGGGGTGTCATAACTGATTGGGATCATATGAAGGCTTCATTTTTAAAGAAATATCAAGATTATTGCAGGTCTCGAGAATTAAAAGATGAAATATTCCAGATGACAGCAAAACCAAGTGAGACTTTGGAGGAGTATGTGGAACGGTTTCAATATAATTTGCAAAGATCCCCTTATGAATCCGCACCCTTACCTGATAACGTTTTGAACAATGAATTAATTAGGGGAATGAAAGATCAATGGGTTGAAACATTAAATCTTATGGGAAAAGGTGATATATATCAAGAAAGCTATCCTGACATTGTTGATTTGTGTATCAGGTGTTCGAGAGGTAATACAAGGCTGAAATCGGCAGAATGTGACATAATCACAAGGGAAATTAAGAACTCTAATGAGGGTGTAACTCGTGCAGAGATTGGAAATCTGTTAGAAGACTTTAAGATAGACATACTAGGGACCCTAACAACACAGTTTGACATCATGCAAGCCAAGCAAAAGCAGGAAGAAGCAGAACAAAACTTGGCAATATTCTGCCCCAGGTGTAGAAAGAAACACAACCACAAGGAATGCCCGTTGGATATGGTTAAAGTCTGCACCATTTGCACGAAAGACCACCCTACAGAAGGATGCCCATCATTTCCTGGCCTAAAATTAGTATATAAGGAGGCAGAGGAAGAATCAGAAGTGGTATGTTTGCTCAAAAAGCGCCGACATTGGCAGCCACGACCATAAAGTATGCAAAATGATCCATTTTATTTTCAGCCTCCTCAATATAATGCTCAACAGTATGGTGGAATGTGGCAGAATCAACCATCCTTCCCTAATTGGTCACAACAACCGTTTCCTCCTACATCTTGGCCGAACCAAACAAATCAAAATAATTGGCCTAGCTTTCCCTTTTATCCACCATTCTGGCCTACACAATGGTCCCCTTCTACCTCTCAGAACCAGCCTTGGCAGTCAAACTGGAAAAAATCTTCAAATCAGCCAGTTGGATCAGTTCCTTTCTTTCAACCAACACTGCCAGCACCTTACCCGAACCCCCAAACTAATGTAAGACCCCAACTCCCAGCCCAACCCAATCCAAACCCAAAAAATAGACCAGTTTAGACTGTACAAATAATGGAACCCCCAGAAACAGAACCTGAACTCAGGGAGTGCAATGATCTTCAATTAAGGTCTGGGCTTATAGTGGAAACAGAGAGAAATAATAATGATCACATTGAAAATCAGTTACCTGAAGAACAAATAGAACAAACTAAGAAGGAAGTGCAACAAAAAAATCAACAAACTCAACAACAACAAATAACAACTTCCTCTCCACCATTCCAAGAACGATTAATGATACCTCGACCATTAGAACAGCCTAATTATGATCTTCTGGGAGAATTAAAAAATTTATGTATAAAAATCCCTCTCCTCCAAGCTATTCAGGATATTCCTATATACGCAAAAACTATTAAGGAATTATGTATAAAGAAGCCTAGGAGGAGAACAACAACCAATCCTACTGTCCAAATAGTTGGTACCTTATCTGATCTACTATCAGGAATGGAAACACCTATCAAATATTAAGATCCAGGAAACCCTATAGTAACAGTGCAGATCAATGGCCAATCATTTCCAAATGCCTTAGTTGACTTAGGGGCAGCAATCAACATTTTAACAACCACTACCTGTCAGAAACTTGACATTACATCACTTGAACCAACAACAACCTTGTTGGAATTGGCTGATCGATTAGTAGTGAAACCAGAAGGCACCTTACAAGATGTCATGGTATCTGTAGATTCCTGGGAGTACCCTGCTGACTTCCTGGTTATCAATCCAAAGAACCGACTAGATGGAAATCCATTAATTTTAGGTAGACCTTGGTTGGCAACTGTCGATGCTTATATTGGATGCCGACAAGGCAATATGACCATTACAAGGGGAAATTATGTCAAAAACTTAGCTTTATATCCCCCAGCTCAACCAAGTCTATCAATAATTGAAACACGACAACCACCTGCATCATATTTTGAGGAAAACATGAGGTCAACTCTAACTATAGAAGAAGCTCTGAATTTTAAAGATCAAATAGAGGATGATCTCATTAGTAATTTTTCACAAACTAAACCTCATTTGCAATGTCACATGATTGAAGTAGCATTTGAAAATAAAGAAGAAGAAGATCCTTTCAAAGATATTCATGATCAGGCAATACCTACTACCTCTGTAAATAATATCAAAGTTGTAGAAATTGAGCCATGTAAAAATTTGAACATTAACAATGATCTCACTGCTGAACAAGAAGAGAAATTGCTCCAATTATTACGAAAATACAAAGTAGCCTTTGCATGGGATTACCCCGACTTGAAAGGAATTGACCCTAAATTATGTACTCACCACATTTATATTGAGAAAGATGCAAGACCCATTAGGCAACCTCAAAGGAGACTAAATCCTCACCTTAAAGACATTGTGAAAGATGAACCGCAAAAACTATTGGATGTTAATTTTATCTATCCAATATCTGACAGTAAGTGGGTCTCCCCACTAGTGGTAGTACCTAAAAAGAATGGGGAGTGGAGGATATGTGTCGATTACCATGAACTTAACAAGGCAACACAGAAGGACCACTTTCCCCTTCCTTTCATTGATAAGGTATTAGACACACTGGCAGGGAAGAAATTCTTTTCATTCCTGGATGGCTTCAGTGGGTATAACCAAATACAAATTGCCCTTGAAGACCAGGATAAAACTACCTTTACCTGCCCATGGGGCACATTTGCCTACCGAGTCTTACCTTTTGGCCTATGCAATGCCCCTGCTACTTTCCAAAGAGCAATTCTCAGCATCTTTGCAGACCTAATAAATGAAGGCCTAGAAGTATACATGGATGATTTCACCCCTTATGGGGATGACTTTGAACCTGCATTACAAAATCTAGAAAAAGTATTGCAAAGATGCATTGACACCAGGATTTGCTTAAGCAATGAGAAATTTCTTATGATGATGACTGAGGGAGTTATCTTAGGACATTATATTTCAGCAGATGGAATTCAAGTAGACCTTGCCAAAATTCAAATACTCTTGTTAATTCCTACACCCACCACACAAACAGAGGTACGTAGCTTTCTTGGATTTTCTGGTTACTATAGAAGATTTATAGAACATTATTCTCGAATAGCTGCACCTTTATATGCACTGACTGGAAATATTGATTTTGTTTGGACAGACAAATGTGACAATGCTTTTAATAATTTGAAGAAGCTCGTTGCAACAGCCCCAGTGCTGAGGGGCCCAAACTGGAATTTTCCGTTCCAAATTTCATATGATGCCTCAGACACAACGATCGGAGCAGTACTCGGACAGGAGGAAGACAAGAAGCCATATGCAATTTACTACATTAGCAAAAATCTGACCCCTGCTGAATTAAATTATACTGTGACTGAGAAAGAATTTTTAGCTGTAGTCCATGCTATAAATAAATTTAGACATTACATTACTGGGTATCCTGTAGTGCTTTACACAGATCACTCTGCCATTAAGTTTTTAGCAAATAAACCTGTTACAAATGGAAGAGTGACAAGATGGTTGATTTTACTACAGGAATTTGATATCACGATTAAAGACCGACTGGGAAAAGAGAACCCTATAGCTGAATTTTTGTCAAGAATGCCAAAGCCAACAGACACAGAAGCAGTTGAAGACCTCTTTCCGGATGAACATCTCTTCGCTATTACTACCAAAACACCATGGTATGCCGATATTGCGAACTATTTGGCAATTGGTAAACTACCCAAACATCTATCCCTTAATGAAAGAAAGCAAATAATACATCGTAGTACCTGTTTTTCTTGGATTGGGGGCTACTTATTTCATACAGGTGCAGATATGCTAATAAGACGATGCATTAGGGAGGATGAGGTATATGAAATTTTGAAAGCATGCCATGATGGACAGTGTGGCGGACATTTTGCAGACCACAGAACTGCCCATAAAGTTTTACGAACAGGCTACTATTGGCCTACTATTTTTAACGATGCTAAAAAATATGTGCAGGCCTGTGATAGTTGTCAAAGGGCAGGTCACCCTGGGTAGTCTGATGAAATTCCCTTAAACCCTCAACTAGTGATTGAGCCCTTTGAATGTTGGGAACTTGACTTTGTTGGTCCCATTAGCCCTCCATCAAACCAGAAAACATATATCCTAGTTGCAACTGAATACGTTACCAAATGGGTTGAAGCGGAGCCTCTTTCAAAAGCTACAGAGGATTCTGTGATTCAGTTTCTTTTCCAAATCTTTGTCCGCTATGGCCTCCCACAAGGCATAATTACAAATGGTGGACCACAGTTTGTAGGTAAAAAATTGGCTGAAACATTACAGAATTATCATATTCAGCATCGAATTACAACTCCATACCACCCACAGGCCAATGGCCAAGTCGAGAGCACGAACAAGGTAATCGAATCCATATTAACAAAAACTGTCACTTCGCATAGACGATATTGGGCCTATAAACTGCCAGAATCACTGTGGGCATATCGAACAACATGGAGACCTACAATAGGCTATTCGCCATATCAACTGGTATTTGGAAAAGAACCCATATTTCCTATCAAATTTGAAATTCAAACATTAAGAACAGCTCAAAAGGTGGGTCTGAATTTAGATGAAGCCCAGGCTACAAGACTGCAACAACTTAACGAATTAGATGAAATTAGACTCTCGGCTCTTCAGCATACAGCATTAATTCAGTAGCAGAGAGCCAAATGGCATGACGCCCACATCAAACAAAAGATCTTCCACGAAGGAGACTGGGCACTCCTATATGATTCTCGGTTTCAGGATTTCCCTGGAAAGCTCCAGACAAGATGGCTTGGACCCTATGAAATACAGAAAGTGCATAATAATGGCACTCTCACATTAGTAACCATTGACGGATCTGGACATTCCTTTAAGGTGAACGGCCATCGTGTCCGATTGTATCACAAACCGCTCACCGGGGAATCCTTTTACCAGCAGTTACGGGAAGATTCGACCATGGAAATTCTTGATGAAGGGGAGAATTCCTCCCCGACGCCACTTTGATAAATCATTCCTTTTTAATTTTGTACATAAAGCATGTTTTTCTGTTTTTGATTGTTGTTTTACAAAATTCGTTTTTCTGTTAGTATTTCTTGAATTTGGTTTCTTTAAAAAAAATGTAAAAAATGAAAAAAAAATTGTTTTTTTTCGCGCTGCTGTTCCTTTCCAAAGGAACAACACTTCTGTTGTTCCTTTTGAAAGAAACAGCAGTTTCACATAAGTGATTTTGCTGTTCCTTTCCAAAGGAACAACACTTTCGCCGAATATTTTTTCTGTTGTTTCGCATTATTTTTGCTGTTCCTTTCCAAAGGAACAACATTTTTGCAGAGTATTTTCTTACTGTTCCTTTTAAAAGGAACAACAGTTTTGCAGATTGTTTTTGCTGTTCCTTTTCAAAGAAACAACACTTTTGAGTGATTTTGTTTTTATTTGTTTTAAGCTATCATTTTGATTTCTTTTCACTTTTCTAAGGGAAAATATATCATTTATATACAATCATACAAGTTTAATCTTACTGAGATCAGCACATCAAAACAAATCGTCATTTTTTAAGGGAATTGCTTAGTAATGAAAAAAGAGAGGAAAAAGGGGCATGACCAATAACATAATATTGCTATTACCATCAAATTAATCTGATCGATTATTTTTATCATGTTTGGTTCTCTCCCATATGCTATAGCTTTCTTTGATATTTATCTTTAAAATGGAAATAAGGGTACATTTTTTTTCTATTGAGATGTTCAGACTTCTTCCGCCATTCCTACTCTTAAGGAGTGTTGAGCCATCCCTTATAAATAACCGAGGAAAAGTGTTTTTTGAAAAAAGAAAATATTTACATATCTTAATGTTTTGCAGATGGAGGATAGGGGGTCTCATTAAGAGCCAACCTACCGTGATCATAGAGAAGACAGTGAAGTGGCATTCCCATTATGGCCACCAAACCAGGGAAATGGTCCAAAAGACAATTGAAAGTCCTTGGAACAGGAGGTCTCATCACGAGTCGGCCTGCCCACCTTTCACTTCTTCCCGATGAACGACATTGTTATTTATCTGGTCACCAAGCCAGTACAGTGGCCTCCATCTTGCTACTCAAAAGGAATATAAAGAAACAAAAAGAAGCACTTCCTCCGTATGAATAAAGGACAATGGTTCCGTGGGTTACAAAACAACTCTGTCAAGGTTATGGACACCTGTGGGCAACAGAGCTCTGTTGATGGTATTGAAGTCACATTTATGCACATCAATAGTTATTTAACCTTTTTTTTCCTATATTTTTATTTAATATCAAATGAAATGCATGAATTCCTTACTTTTTGAACCTATTATACATGAAAAATATCATGAATCGATCATATTAGTTTATATGGTAAATAATGCAATTATATTTATGTCAATCCTATGCTGTCCCTTCCCCTCGTATTTGAATCATTACAACACGATTTCCTATTCATTACCGATTTATCTCATGCATCGATTTCAGCAATCGCTTAATTTAGTTGACTGTATCATAATTATGCCCCTTTTTTTTCACTGCTGTCCTATTGCTGTGCCACACATGCCACCCTCAATCGACAGTTGAGGATGACCGTTCTTTCATTTGGGGGGCGCGAATGAATGCATGCAGATCAAACTCCGAGATTCTCTTCACCTGTACATGAACTAAATCTCCACATTAGATTTCTTTACCGTATTTGGACTAGAACCCCCGTATTTTTGGGAAAAAACAAGTTTCAGCGAACTGTGCTGCGTTGTTCCATTGAGAATACTGTGTGTTGTGAAGAATTAACAAGAACGCAGATTGGGAGGACGCCAATCTGTAGTGAACCACAGGTTTTGATCGTCTCTGACGCTGCACGAGAAATTTTAGAGAGACTGGGATGGACTGCCTATTTTATGAGAATGTAGCAACCCCATGAAGCAGTGGCTACCGAATTCCTATTAAACCTACAGGAAGGATCCTCTATAGTCAGAGGAAGACAAATAGTTGTGTCCGATGAGATAATTGCAGAAGTGTCAAGCATTCCCACGCAAGGAACTATCTGGACCCAGAAGAAGATTAGGATTCGTGAAGCTATGAAAATATTTCAAGATGATGGACAGACGCTAACTGTCAAAGGTAGAGGAGTCCACCCTGCGTCACTAGGTGAACCATGGACCGAATTGGGCAGGATTGTGCAGGCTTACATAACATGCGACGGTAGAAAAGACGTGGTAAGACCTTGCCACCTTAAGCTACTAGCTGTGTTAAAACAGAAGTGTACTATTAATCTGCCTGCATTCTTAAATTCTTTGTTGCATGATATTTCTCACGGAATTAGAAAAGCCCAACATGCAGATATGGTGGTCAGTCACCATTCTTTGATTCGACTGATAGTGAGCTATAGCCTCGCCCAGCAACAGACCAACTGGGAAGAATTTATTGAAGAGGGGTCAGCTCTGCCTGCTCCGAGACGGAAAAGAATGGTCGGCTTAATAGCTGAGCCCTCCACTCACAGACAATCCTTCCGATCGAAGCGAAGTAAGAAAATAATGGAGGAACTTCCAGGCAGCAGCAACCAGCCCCTGGAATTGCATAGCTCAGATGAAGAGGAACAACCTCCATAGTTGGAGGGAGCAAGTCCTCGTACTGAGGAAGAACATGAATTAGAAGGCGAAATTTGTTACTCAGATGAAGAAGAAGTAAGTCACCATACCAGTAGCGAAAAACAACCCAGTACGTTGGAAGGAGAAATCCGTTACTCGGATGAAGAAGAAGCCGAAGGAGAAATTCGTTATTCGGATGAGGAAGAGATCGAGGGAAATTCAGAGGAAGAAGAAGCCGAGGGATAAATTCGGTATGCAGATGAGGAGGAAGAAAGTTATCACACCTGTGACAGGGAAGAGGATAATCGTAGCAGCAGTGGACATGAAACAAAACCCACTAAAAATGTCAATGCAAGCCCTTCACAGGAAGATCAATTGGCCCAAATTTTAGCCAAAATGGCTGAGTATGCATGCCCTCATAGCCCTTTGAACCTTAATATCGATATCAATCAATTACTAGAAAAATCTGCTGTCGATAGAGAAATAACTGAAGAAAATCTTAATGAAACAGCAAACCCTAGCGAAGCTAGGGTTTCTTCTTCCGAGAGATATGAATAGGAGGAGGAAAATATTGAATCAATACCTCACTTGGGAACCCCCCAAGACATTGCAGAGTCAAGTGAGAAGATGATTCCTGAGGAATCTATCCAAGATCATAAGAGCATGGAAGAAGAGCCCCAAGAAGAAGAGCAAGGAGAAGATTTCACTGAAGGCACGGCTCAAAACCCTGTCGAGCAGACAGGTTCGGATGAAAAAGCCACTGTTCATTTGAGAAAGAAGAAGAAAACAACTGAGGTTGAGAAGCTTCGTAGGGAAAGGATAAAACTTCATAAATTGATAGAACAGCTCAGGCAAACGATTAGGGTTCTAAGAATGAAACAGACACCTAAACGAATCCCTAAAAGAAGAGACACTGTCGTTAAGAGAAGATCAGAAAGGAGAAGGGTAACCACTAATAGGAACCCTCAGGTGCAAGAAGAAACCATTCCTGAACCTAACTACGAGGATGTGGAGCAGCAACTGGCTATTCCAACACCAGTTGTTCTAGAGGAACCTCCTCTAAACGAAAATACCCAATCTAGCAGTCAGCACACCTTCAGTGATCCAGCATTAGTTAGACTGCAAGAAGAATTGACACAGGCCCGAATTGAAAGACAGAAATTGGAAGAAGATACTGTCCCAAGGAAGAAATATCAAGAATTGTAGCAGCAGATGAAAATTATTCATGAGGCAGAATCTGAAGTTCATGAAAAACGTCGAGAGGCAGAGATAAAATATGATAAGGTAAGCAACCAATTAAAATTAGTACGAAATCATATCGACACTCTCTGCTCCTTATATACTGATGTCTTAGCCTGTAGGTGCCCTGCCAAAAACTATGCTTTATTTCTGTTAGAAAGATATTTGCAATTAAAAATCAAGGCAGTTAGGGCTGGCAAATCAATAGAGCTAAGAACCATAAACGACCTGATATCATGCTGCAAGCTTTATGGGGACAAGGTACAACGCCTGTTATGTGAGTTTTATCTGCATAATTTAATACTTGAAAATGACTGTGAATCAAACCCTATCCCTTTCATTGGATATGTACAGTTTCAGGCATTCATTTCTTTTACCGTAAATCAATTAAAGTGGCTTAAAGCCTACAATGCCTTTCAAAGGCAGGAAAACGAATTGGATTTATGGGTCAGAAGTGAACCTCAGGACCCACGTCAATTGTGGGCTAGACAGAAAAATCTAATGATAAGGAAAGGTGTTACCCAAACTCTGGGGCCTGTTCATAAGTCAGTCATTCTGAAGGGAACAGACTATTTTTCATCTATTAGGGACCAAGCTTATGTAGCAGCCAAGCTCCGGTGGAGAACCGCGAATCAAAACATACAAAATAGGGAGCCACTTAATTATAGGAATTTTTGGCTAGCTGCAGACCATTTCATTGCCTATAGCCATATTTTTTTAAAAGAAGGACCATTCTGGTTAGGGTGTAGGTTCCGCAGCCCCATTATTTGGTACCCTGCCTTGGACTACAAAGCTATTTATGAGCTTCCTGAGGGGCAGACAGAACATATTCTTGAAGAATTAGCTGCACACCATGGTTTTAGGCCTCTCAATGATAAACCTTCTCCAGCTTACTCTTTGACTGCTCTCCATGTGAACTATAGTTTTCATGAGGACATGAAAAAGGTTAAGTTGGGGGGTATGTTGGGCTATGAAAGAGGTATGAAATTCTTATGTATTTGTTCATTCTTTTACCATAGATGTACTTTTGCTTGCCTTGGAAAGGTAATTTACCATAAGAATTGCAATTAAGTTGGGAAGATTTATGTTTAACCTAAAATATGACTAAAGGTTGTTTTTATTGGCAAAACAGGAATACGAAGATGTGAGCAGCTGTATCAAAGGCGTGGCTGAAGACAGTCTGACTCCTACTCCAATCGTGATGAACCATATCTAGCTGAAGCCAAGAAGATCTGAACGAATTTCCCGAAAAGGGCAAGGGACAGCTCGGCCTTAAACAGAGTCAACAGAACGATGACAAAACAAGGGAGCGAATCCCTCAGGATCGGAAGATCCTGAGGGATCGCTGTGAAAATCTATCATATCTCTTGATTTGTCCGTCCAAGGATCAACTATAAAGGCAATGATCTTTAGTGACCAGGGACGGAATGGTTATTATGTAAAAAACATTTTCGTTAACAGACTTTTATATTTCCTTTGCAATCGAATGCTTATCGACTCTCTGTCATGAGAGAACGATGTTTGTAATGTCTTCTGGGTTAATATAAAAACACAGGTTTTATCTGCTCTTTAGAATTCTGAGTTAAGCCCAGTAGTACTTCACTGGCGCTAAGGGCCCAGCTCTGGTGGATTACTATGTTGTTGTATTATTAATCTTTATTTGTTAATGCCTGAAGTGTGTTTCGTATTGATTTCATTTACAGAGTTATTTCATTGATTGTTAAAGCAAGTGCAAGATCATTGTTGTTTCATTCTTTACCGCAATTACATTTAACGATCAATTATCTTGTTATTATCTTTTGGCTTTGCTGTTTCGTAATTACAGAAAGTTGTTGTTCCACTCATCTATGGTTTGTGGTTGGATTGCAATTAACTGTCGACAGGCTTGAGTGTGACGATTTACTTGTTCGAATTACATTTGCAATTGCCGTTCATTTTATGCTGTTGTTCCTTTTCTGGATTTCATTTCCTTTCAGTGTTTCACTTGCTTTAAGATCGCCAAACTGTAGTGGATAGAGATATCTCTCCAAAGTCCCCAGATTTGGTCATATTACATCGATTTCTAGGGGAAATAGTTATTGCTACTGCATCCCTGATCGATGTACAGTAAGATTGTTGTAGTTTAGCTTTTACATTCCTGTCATTGTAATTAGGTTTCTTTTCCACGCATTTATTACTTTTGTATTTCTGTGCTACATCCTCACAAGCATTGCTCTTATATAATTGCAGCCTCACACAGAGTACACTCTTGAGATAAAAAGACGCTCCCGAATTGATGATTAATGTAGGCTAATTAGTTGTTTAAAAGATACCTTTTTATGGTCCAACAGCAGGGAGGGACAAAATCAAGTGAGGTCAAGGGTGGAGAGGTGCAGTGACAATTGATTTTAAAGTCTTGGCCAAGTGGTGTTAACCAGGCTCTTCTTCACTGAGGATCAGTGTGTGGCGTGCGTTAATTTTAATTTCTTAAACCCAAACGTTTTGAGAGTAAAAGAAAAAGTGTGTTGTGTAACTGAAAATAAATCTACAGTAAATAAAACGAAAATAACAGAAAATTAACAGCTACTAATGCATCAATCTAACCCAAGAAGGCGGGTCTCTCAAAACTAGTCTATAAGAGGGAGAAAACTAGGCAAAGCACACAAAAAGAGGACAATAGATCTAAGGTCAGGGGGGACAGGGATCTAAAGGGGAAGTCTACTGAAAATAGGTGCAGAGAACAGCAAAAGAGGCAGAGGCAAGGTTGCTGCTCAAAAGGAGGAGATCAGGTAAAAATAGGAGGGACAATGAGGCGGCCCTAGAAATGAACCCAAACAAAACTATATGAGGTGATTTGAAAGGGGGAAGAGTTGATCTAAAGAGATCTGAAACTAAGGTATCAGATCTGAAAGCAATAAAGCTGAAACTCTGGAAATTCAGACTTCTGAAACAACAAAAACTCTACCACCAAAAGTGGAGGGTACTAGAGCCCTAAGGGGAAATATTCCCACTTAGTTGAGTGAAACGGATCAGAAACAGGTCTAAACGGGCGGAGAAAGAGGCTGGAAAACCCTGACAGAAGCTTCAAAGAAACCTAGAAAAAGTGCTGAAAAATATGCAGAAAAAGTGCTGTCGTGTTCGACTGCTACCCAGTCACAGTTTGGGGTATAAAAGTATGTTCTCAAGTTCAGTCGCACTTTGGGCCGATAAGTGTGACCTGCAGATCCGGCTCTCTCAGCGGCAGATTTCAGAAAATTTTGTCGTCTCAGCTGCGGCTGATGTTTGTCACCTGCGCAATAAGGCCAGAAACATACGAAAGTTAAAAATTTGACTGTTTGAGGGTTTTAGAGGTGGAAAGCACCATAAAAATAGAAAAAACATAAAATGGAAGAGAAACCCTAGGTTCTGAAACAACTGGATATGCAGGAATATATAAAACGACAACGGTCGCAAAAGAAAACCTGTGTGGAGTCGCAAATTGTTAGTATGAATCTTTTGTCGTAAAAGATAAATTTAGCTACGCATAAAAAATAGCCCTAACATCGATTATGGCTGAAAAATATCTTTAAGTCTGCTGCACATATTCAAATATAAGCACAAAAGACATTAAGTAGATAAAATATAATATGGCTCCATGCATCCAATAGACAAGACAAGAACAATGTGTTTAAAAGAATGATTTGTATTATATTAAAGAATGGGCACTCCGAGAGGAAAACACGAAAGAAGCGGCTCTCCTCAATGGGATGGCTCTTGAAAGTCCCTACTGTCAGATCTAATGCAATGAAGGTGACTAATGAATGGGGAAAACCCTTCTATTTATAGCAAAATATTGGGGTGTTCTAGAACTCGGTGCATGAATAAAATATTATTAATCAAAATTCTAGAATTACCCTTTAGGAATATTTTATTATATTTGTTGGAGGGAAAAGGTCTTTTGACTTGGGTCAATTCCTTTATTTATAAACAATAAATAAATAAATGATTTATTTATTATTTTAGGGAGATGATGGGAATATAATTAAATAAATAATGATTTATTTAATTATTTAAAAATTATTTAGTCAAATTTAACTAGGAATATTATTTAAATAATGATTTGAATAACTTATTCCTAGGAAATAATTAAATAAATAATGATTTATTTAATTAATTTCCTTGTTTTGGGTTAAATATGACCAGGAAATATAGACAAATGTTATTTTACATGGTGAAAGTAATTTTACTTAGGGTAAAATTTGTCTTACATGGTGTACTTGGGTTCATCTAATGATAATGAGTTAGATGACCAAAAAAATGGTCTAACAATTTTGTTGTGTTGATGACTAGGCCCAAAAATGCTGCTATGTTGTTGTGTTGCTGGAATTTACAATTACTCAATGGTATCACATAATTTATCCCATATTTCCTCACTTGGGATTTGTAAATTTACCATTTTCTTGAATACCTCATCCAGTTCTGTGTATCTTTCGAAAGTGGGCTTGTTGAGGAAAAGATGCTTGATCTCATGTTTGATGCTCAAATCAAACTCTAAGGCTTCTAAGAAAGCCTTGCCTGTAATGTGCCCTTTGATCCATGCAAATTTTGTCTTGTTGGTTGCAATGGTGTATAGTTTCTTACAATAATCTTCAATTTAATCAGCTTATCATCCATAGCTACCAATCCTGGTAACCATTTTTTTATTTAAGACATTGAACTTGGTATGAAACCAGGACAATAGTGTCCAAAGTTTGACATTTGGTCTCTAATTGATTTATCAAATTCTTCTTCTATAATACCTTCTTGATTTCCAAAATTGTGGTTGTTCTGTCAGAAATATCAATTTCTTCAAGATCTTCTTTGTTCTTTGAATTTAATACCTTGATCATGTCTGTATCTTCTAATGGATTAGTCTTCAAGGCTGATTTCCATACTTCAACCTCTGTTCTACATATGGTTATAGGTTCCTATTGCTCAAAGATAATTTGTATGGATGGCCATACTTCTGTTATAGCTTGGCGGATCTCTGTCCAGATGCTTTCCTTAGCTTGGGCCAAGGTATAAACCATTAATGATTCACTCTCTAGCTTTGCAATTTCTTAGTTTAAGTATATGTGTCTTCTACATTTGTGCTACATATGAAGTGTTATTTATACTTTCTGCAACTCTAGATTCTGAAACTTGTCTAACAGCTTTTCATTTTGTTGTTTTTGCAAAGCCAATTCTTCTGTCAATTTGGCTAAACTATCCACTGTTGATGATTATGGAGGTATTGTTGATGATGAAGATGCCTCTGTTCCTGCAAATGATATAGGAATGTTTGTGGCTAGAACTAAAGCTACCTATGATGATTCCTTTTCCTTAAGGAGTCATTCTATCTGTTCTTCCATTTTCTTAATTTGTATGTTTTTCTCAATTATTATTTTGAGCATCTCATCCCTGATTTGTTAATTCTCTGCAATTTATTTATTCATTGGATCTTCAGTCGAAGGCAGTTTCAACTTCCTTCTCAAGGCTGCAATGTCTGGATTCTTTTTCTTGAGAATTTCTTCAATTGCATTGCAGTCCTTTGGATCATATCCAATCTTTACTATCAAGTCTTCTAAAGTATTAATATTTGTATCTTTAGACAATGATGACATTTTCAATATTGTGTTGAGATTGAACATTTGAAAGTGTTGTTATGAGCTTGGAGAGGGACATTGTTGTGGTGGTCATGGTAGAAAATATCATTTCACCAGATTTCCTGTGCATGTCCATATGATCAATAGGATGTATTTGACTGGTGTCAAATGAGAAAATGGTCTTCTTGTAGTCAAAAGGAGACTTTGGAAATGGAATTGAAGCTTGTAAGAATTTCATCTAAATTATTCCTTTTTCAGTGTCAAAGGTTGAAATAAATCTATGTTGGGAGGTTGATGTTTGCTTCCAAAACTCGCTGTAAACATTATCTTTAAGAGTTTCATTCTTCTGTTTGATCTCCAGGAACTTTGAAAAGATGTTATGGTCATCTATATAAGTGTTTGTTGCAATTTTAATTAGTTCCATAGGTTCCCTGGAAGGAGAAACAGAAGGAGGAGTATTTGGAACACTAGTTCCAGCTGATGTATTTTGTGATGTTGAAACTTCAGCTTCTTCAAGGTCAATTATCTTTGATGGTCCTCCCTCTGTTAATGATTTTGAACCATTTTTTTCTTTTCTTATGTTGCAGAATGAATTCTTGGATAACTTGTATAGCAGATGGAGTTTCTTATGTTGCCCTTTTTAATTTCTTACTCTGAGGAACTAGAGTTTTCACATTTGAAGTTGACAGAACTTGTTCATCTACTTCCTGTAATGTCCCTTTAGACCACTCTTCTTGATTCATAACTTTTTCAATCTCTGGCCTTGGGGTATGATTATAGGGAGTTGTTTTTAATTCAACTCTAAGAGCATAGATGATACCATATGGGTCATATGACCAGGTGAAGTTGGGCTGGAAATTCATATTCTTCAATAATACATCTGCCTCTTAACCAGCCAATCTAGTATTGCAGATAATATGTTCCAATGTTTGCCTTCATCTTGAACTGCTATTTTCTTTTACCTGACACAAAGTGCAGGTCATCCATGTTTATCATTTGCCTAATATATTCCAGAGAAAAAATTCTCATAGGAACATATTTAGGTAGCTTGTATAGTGCAAGTTCACATCCATACACCCTTATCTCAATATAATTTTTATACAGATACCAATCTCCTATTTTGGTTTGTTCACTTAGGTGTAAAACTCTTTTAATTTCCTCTCCAATTCTTGGTTATGTTTGACTGCTTAGGAGCTGCTTTACTGGATGAATGAATGAATCTATAAACTCTTAAAATGTTGGCTTTGTTGATGTAACTCTGACAATTTCTTTCCAATGAATCATTGATTGATTCACTGCCTGATCATCCTGCTTATTGAGCGGAATAGACAGTTGATCTCCTTGCTGGAAAAGGAACAAGTGAATGATGACAGAACTGTATCTAAATACACCCTGTGTATTAATACTCATAAAATGTTCATGTATATTTTCAGCCAAAAATTGGCTAAAATTATACATGAATTTTGGTTGATGTCCTTATTTGAAAATGGAAAAGAACCCAAGAATGAGTTCATCAATTGTTTGGTCATTCTGATATCGTAATAGGTAGCAAAGTAGGGAGATATAGTGTCTAGAGGCCTCAGGAAACATAGTGGATGGGTATGGTGGATTTGTTTTGGGTAATTCGGCATCCTTCGGTAGAAAAATGTCAAAAATATAAGCTCTTTGTGGGAAGGTCAACTTATGGTACAGATCCATAAGTGTGGCTAGTGAGAAATGACTGATTTGGTCATATTGGGGAATGAGAAGCATTTTATTTATGGTTTCAACAGTGATGGTGATCATAATGTCTCCATTCTGGGCCACCACGGCTCTTTTGACAGGGTCATATTGAGTTTGACACCATGAAATTAAATCAGGGAATTCATGGGTTTTGGGGAAGGAAAAGAAAGGGAGAAGTGATTCTCATAATATGATATGGTCCTCTTTATCTAAGTATTTTTGCTTGAACCACATGTGTAGTTCATGGAAATCAAACTCGCACTGGCAATATGTAACCTTAAAGAGGGCATCTGCAAGAGGGATGAGGTCAAGATTGACCTGGGCTGTGGGAGTAGGGATTTCCTCTACAATATGATTCTTCAATATAGCTTTTGGGGCCATGTCGACAATTTAATAGAATGAAATAGGAGAGGAGATAGTGTTTTCAGAAATAAAGAAAATGGGAATGGCTTGATTGGACAACTGTAGGCATGGTGACAGCTCGATCAGACAATGGAGGCGACTGTGCAATTTTTCCTACAATCACAACAGTGTAATGGTCAGGAAAAGTGAGAAATAATGGGGAAGATGGTGATTTATAGAATGAAATTGTTTCTAACGATTTAATGTGACCATAGCATCTTAAATGGGATTTGGAGCGGAGGAGCTAATGTGGAGGCCAACGATTTGGGAGCAGGGGCTTCAACAAGCGAATTGGAAGGCAGAGATGTTACAGGTGGTAACGGTTAGGGTGATGTGTCAATGGAGATATGGCAAGTGGCGGCACAAGAGTGGCAGAGGGAAAACGGTCAAGGCGCAGAACGAACTACTGTTTAGGCTAAAAGGGAGAAACCACGGTGGAATTCGAGGGGGTAGTGGTTTTGGGTTTTTAGCAGAGGGGTTACGAACTTGAGATAGGGTGCCACGTATGTTTTTTAGGGCGGCCATTAAAACCACTTATCGGACACCCCCCCCCCCCCCCCCCCAAACGGGAAATGGCCCAGGGGGGTGCGAACTCTCCCTTCGTCGTTGATCTGGGCGGGGGAGATCTCAACCATTGAAAAGTAATTGGGCGATATGACATCCAACAAGACACAATTTGTCGCTTAGTGACCTTAGCATTAAAATAATATATGTGCCATATAACTTTAAGTTTTAATGTTAAATAAAATAATTAAAAATCAATCTTCTTTTTAAATAAATTAATCATAATTAATATATTTAACTTTTGAAAAAGGCACATTTGATCTTGCAGCCTTGTATTTTTATTTTTTTGAACTAAAGCCTTCATTTTTCTTTGGCATCCTAACATTTTATTTTAATTTTGCCTCCTTTCTGTAGGGAAATCTAACCTAACATTTTATTTTGATATGGATGTATAAAACACACAATAAGCCTAACATTTTTTTATTTCTTTTTCTTTCATCCATATCCTATCTTAACATTTTTTGAATTTATTTTGACTATATATGCTAACTTATCAAAACTAGATAATGTTACAAAAGTTGGTTAAACGGTCGGGGTTGAACCCTGACCTTGATAGAAACATGCTAATGACCTAACCGGCCCGACCAACGGTGATACCCATTCAAACATATGTGTCACATGAAATTTGAACGACACGTTGGCTTATCCATTAAAATGGGTGGAGGATTGTGGGTTTGACCTTAAGACCTCCCCAACAACCAATGAACTAATATTAAGTTGCCAATGAAGCAAGATTTGGCATTTTCACCAGCCCATACACTTTTAAATCCATGCACATTTGAATGGAGGAGAGCCCACATAGCACGCGACAGAATGGAGAGTGGAACTCAGAGCGCAGGGAATGAGGCCAACCTTGGGAATGAATTTCAAGAAGGATTCCCAAGGTATATTATAGGAAATATTTTATAAGAAAATTCCTGAAATATTCTAAATTATTGTTGCATCTTAAATATTTCTTGAAGGGTCTATAGGTGAAGGTAACATAACCATATGAATTTTATAGTAATTTTTCGTGAAATTTCAGATGAATCCACTAGTGCAAACAGAATTAGGATCCAAGTAGTGGACTTTTGGGTCATCCCCAGATGTGAGGTATTGCCAAATATTTTTCCATGTATTTGCCATTATTTTTCTAAGATAATATAGAGGCCTCTCCACTTTGAAGTTGGGCCTGGAGACGTAACTCACACATTATGAGTGAACTCTGTTAACAAATCTTAGTGCATTTTCTATGTTGCCTTAATTTTGTGTTTCTTCTTCATGAATAATGCATCTATGGTATTTTCATTCTCTTTAAGAAATTATGTTTAACATCACCAAATAAAATATCTTGGATCATGTTGGTATCAGAGCAGTCTTCTTTGATGTGAATTGTGAGTATGGATGCTTACTGGGGCCCAAATCAAAAAGGGTGAAGGAAACCTCAAGTATTTTAACCCCGAGATTAGAAGTGCAACACAAAGAAGGAAAATGGAAGGAAATGACATACTCACAGAGAATGAGTAGTCTTTCCATAAGGCCTTCTACCAGATGGCAAATGAGGTGGAAAATTTGATTGCAAATTATTGAAGGAGAATGGAAAAGAGGGAAAGAAATAGGGAGCTCGAGCAGATGATGATGTGTTAGTAAATTGAGGAGGTGGAGGAGAAGCTCCCTAGTCTCCATCTTCAATTTAAATCTCTTCCTCTTCCCCTCATTCTCGTCATTCAAATGGTCATCAGGAACATGCTTCTAAAAAGCCATTTTTTAAGTTAGATGTGAAATTTGATTTTCCCATGTTTAATGGAGAAGCTAATGTAGAAAATCTAAATTATTGGATTATACATATCAAATTCTAATTTTTTATACAGCATATCAAAGATGAAAAATTAAAGATTCACCTGGAATCTCTTTGGTTGGGAGGAACATCTCTTGTATGGTGGAAGAACAAACTTCAGAAAGGTAGTAAGCATAATGGTAAACTCATTTCATAATGGTCCAAGATTGTTTCTGCATTGAGAGGGAAATTTTACCCATTGGGTTACAAGAAAAATTCCACGATGGAATGAAAAAACTTGAGACAACGCAAAGGTCAGAATGTTCAAAGTTTTATAGAAGAGTTTAAGAAGCAATAATTGTCATTCAATGTTCCTTTAAACTCACCAAAAACTTTGATGAAATACATTAGCGCTTTACATAGTTATTTTTGTAACTCATTGTTATTTTTTGATCCCACTAATATAGATGAAGTTAGTATGAAATAAATTCATATTGAAAATAGGGAAAATCATGGAAACTAAGATCATCCAAATAGGCCTCCATCAAAGCCCCATAACAACAATTTTAAAGTAAAAGGAAAGGTCAAGAAGACAGAAACAACAAAGAAAGAGGAAGGAAATTATTCTTGCACTCATTGCAAGAAATATGGGCACGATGAGGAGCATTGTTGGAAGCTGCATCCAAAGTTAAAGCCAAAGAAGTTTGGTGGAAAATGGAAGTAGAAGATGGTTGCTACAGTTTAACAATACCTTGTTCTAACTTTGGTGATGAGATACAAATAATAGTCGTTGGGGTACAAGGTAAAAGTTACTTTCATGCTAGTTCAAGTTATAAAAGTAAGTATCATGATGATGAAAGAAAAAGAAGTGATTTTTTTCATATAATATTTGTATCTAAGCACACAAAAATAGGTACTTTGTTTGGTCAGGGTTCTCAAGTTAATTTTATCTCAAAATCAATTGTTAAGAAGTTGGGTTTGGAAATGAGACCTCATCAGAAACCCTCTCCTCTCGGTTGGGTGTGTGACAATGCAAAACTCAATGTCACCAAGCATTGTAGGGTCAGATTTTCTATTGCTTCAAATTTGATAGATAGGGTTGATTTAGATATTGTCCCACTTGACATTTGTGGCATAGTCTTGGGAAGCTATACTTATATGACAGGAAGGCAATATTTTTCAGGCATGAGAACAAATACCATCTCACTAAACATGGGATGGAATATATTGTCAGAGCTCATTCAACTCTTGTTAATGCAATATAGATGAAAAGACTCATAAACTACAACAAGAAATGGGTGTTCATGGTTGTGAGATAAAAAGATGTTGATGCTTATGATGCTCTCCAATGGTATGTTCTTTCTCACAAGAAAGAAATGTTTGATATTGTTTCTAAATATAATGATATTTTTTAGGAACCAGGTGGATTTCCTCCCAAGAGGTAAATTCAACATCAGATCCTTCCAAATGTGTTCAAGTATAGTGCAAAGCAATCCTTTCAGTGGGGAGGAAATCAGCAGAAGTCTTTGGACGCCTTGAAAGACAAGATTGGCACCGCAATAGTATTGGCCTTTCCAGACAATCAACCCATACAATACCTCCATTCACAAACCATACTACAACAAGCTCATCATTTCAGATGGATGATTTTTCTACAATAGTTCCATTTAGTGAAGAACTATTATTTGCAAGGAAATTTACCTTACCATTTTGGAAAGTTATGTATTCTTACAAGAGAAAGATTCCACGTAATTTGAGAAGATCCCACTTCTCTTGTGTTTGCTCACTCTGGGGTAGGAAAAACCCTAGCTCATTTGTAGAGGTCTTGTTATTGGCCTCAGATGAAAGAAAGTTTAACCAAGTATGTTAAGGGGTGTGTGATGTGCTCTATTTATAATCCCACTAATAGGAAATTGGGGTTGTATACGCCACTCCCAGTTTCCTCTCATCCTTGGAAGAGTATATCCATGGATATTGTAGGGGGGATACCTTTGTAAAAAAAGGGTCATAACTACTTGTATGTAGTAGTGGATAGGTTTAGCAAGATGTGTGTATTGATGCCATGTAAAAAGCATATTATTGTTAAGCATACTGCTCAACTTTTCTTTCATCATGTATGGGTCCATTTTGGACGACCCACATCCATTGTCTTGGATCAAGATTCTCGATTCCTTGGAGATTTTTTGGCAAGCTTGTGGAAGATGATGGAAACCAAGATAAAGAGGAATACATATTTCCATCCAAAAAATGACAAACAAACAAATCTCGTCAACAAACTACTAGTTCATTTTCTCTTAGGGTATCGCAGCAAGCATCCTAACTTGTGGGATGAGGAGATACATTATGTTCAATATTCATAAAATAGGGCTTTGCGCAATTCTACTCAGAGTTCACTATTTGAAACATTATTTGGGAACCTGCAAAAGTCACCTTTAGATTTGGTATTTAGGAAAGATGAGGATTCTAGTGAATGAAGTGATTAGGACAGAGCTCTCAATTTCTTTCAGAGGATCCAAATGATACATAAAGAAATGCAAGAACATTTGGAGAAGAGTCGAGCATTGTCTATGTATCCTTCATTTTGTGTTGATTCTTCATGAATGTTTCTTTTATGGTATTTTCATGCTCTTTATGCAATTTTTGTAACATCATTGAAGAAAATATTTTGGATCACTTAGTCCTACATTATTACTTGGAAGAACACCACTAGATTTACCCTCTTTGAGTTAGTCTATGGAAAGAAGGCCCTAGTGTCCATTGGATTTGAGTACAATAAACTAATAATGGAAGAAAAATTTGAGTTGGACATCACAAAATCTCAGGAAGTGAGACTGCAGTAGCTGAATTCCATTGATGGACTCAGGTTGTGGGCTCTAATGCACATTGAAGTGGTTCAATTACAAAGGAATGTTTGGCATGATAAACACATCAAGGCTAGAACCTTTCAAGAAGGTGATTGGGCCATCTTGTATGGTTCTAGGTTTAAGTCTTTCAAGGTAAAACCAATGACCAAATGGCTGGCTCCCTATCTAATATAAAATTCCATGACAATGGCTCGGCTTAGATAAGGAAAATTAATAAAGAACAAATCTTGCTTCTAGTGAATGGATACAAATTGAACTTTTACAGGAAGCCCCTCTCAAGGGTTGAATTTTATAATTCAATAATTATAGTACTGAATTTGATTGAGAGCATCAGAGATCCCAATCCATCCAGCCCCTAATTAAGAAACAGAGCAAGAAAAACAAAACAAAAAAGAGAGAAAAAAAAAAAAAACTAGTTGAAAACCTCCTTTGAGGCACTTGAGGCGGGCTCATAAGCTGAAAACCTCTCTTGAGGCACCTAGGGCAGACCCACTTAGAGTGAAAACCTCCAAGAGGTAGCCTATGGGCCTCAGAATAAAAATTAAAAATAAAAAATAAAAATAAATGATGAAGACACAAAAAAATTCACCTATGTTTTCTTTATTTTGTGAATTATGTAGGTACAGTAGAATTCGAACAACAACATACAAAGTCATCCTGCAGTACCAACACTCATCTTCAGGTCATTCAGGGAGATTCTCCACATCGATCTCACCCATTTCTGCACTTTTCCTAAGCCTCCTCCATTATTCCCAAGTCTCTTCCATCCACTTTAATAATTTCCCTGAACTGTTATAGGAAAGATCATGTATTGCTACAAGATATCATGGAGCATAGAAAAAGTATGCAGAGTTGAATTTTTTCCATCTATGAGTAAAGGATAAGGTTTCTAGGAGTCGTTAACACCCATGCATCCCATCATATTTAAAATTTTCCTTCACTGTTTCACTGATCACCCATAGTAGTCCAACATTTCACCATTTTCCACCAATCATCAGCATAGAATTCCTCTCCAGCACCACAAGTCGCTTCCTTTTGAATTATAAAAAAAAATGAAGGCTCCATCTAGAAGAAAATTGTCAGTCTCGAGAGCTTTTGTGGCTACTATAGGAAACCACACAGTTCTGTAGTAGTCTGCAGAAGCCCTACGGGCCCAAATATGCATTATGAATTAGAGCCATGAATTCCACCATATTCAAAACACACAGAAAAATACCGAGTAGTTGTAGGATCTCATGTAGGTTGTTATAGGATCTTTAGGCAACACCGACAACAACAATAATTTTTCCATCTAAACCAAAGCAATAGCAGCAACAATAAAATCTTTACAATACCTCTAGAATTAATGGTAGCAGCATTGGAAGCTCTAGCAAATCATCACAAGCAGCTTCAAGAACATCAACGAAAGCTTCAGCAATCACACCATCATCCTCAATATCACTTGCAAGGAAACATCAAAGGTAAGGCCTAGGTATGCAATCCTAAAAACCTTCCCTTCAAACTTATTTCAACTTGAAGAAACATCAGAAGTGTTTGAAGGAAAAGGTTTTATAATAAAATTGTAGTTGGAGTATCCTCGACAAAATTTGGTAGTCAACTTTAACTTTCTCCAATCAAATCCACATGTGTCAAAGGAAAATGAGACAAGAGGAGACATAACTAGAGAGAGTGGGCTAATGATGAATACTCTTAGTGGAATGTGGAACTCGACGTGGTAGGTGGGGGCCAGCTCACATAGCACATTGAGCCCATCACCTCAACAACTAACCACTTAAGTCAGGCCCCATGAATCTATTTTTGCATGGAATTTTATTTTAAACACCAAGGAGGCACTGCCAGTGCTACGGGAGGTTGACACAGCCAAAACATTTCCAACGCGGACCGCTACAGGAAGTTACAGGGTTCGAAAGGTAAGTGTTATACGAATTTCACAAAGTGCTACAGGAATATCATTTCTAAACAAAATAGCAATCAAATATCTAGGATTAAAGGAAGATAATTAGAAAGAGTGTAAGTGCAATTTCTCCTCACCAATATTTGATATAAGGACTTAAGAAACTATCTCAATTATCAGTAAAAGCACTTTGTAATTTTCACAGATTTGAATTTCACTAAGGAAAACATTGAATTGGTTGAGCATTTGCTTAAATTATATGGTGTGTTGAAGGGATAGGGTGTGTCCATAAAGAGGAGGTACATGTTGTGATTTTTATTTCCCTCAACCTTGTAAAACAAAATTTCAAATTTTCTAGTGTTCCAACATATTCTACTACATAAGAAATCGTAGGATCTTGTAGCAGCAGAAGATTTTTTTTTTGTTCCATTTTGTTATAAATTTATTGAAACTATGTGTTGATGGATTTAATAGAAGAGAGTCTACGAACCCCTCCAAGATCCATCAACACCTTGATGTTAGAAACATTTTTGCAAATTTTCAATGGCTATGGTTTTTGAAGAAACTATGAGGCTTTCATGATGAAAATTCCCAACATTTTTCCACAAATATCCAGTATCCAGAAGGTATAAGCTATCATTGTGGTTATAGGCTTCATCATCTACCTAAATGAAGAAATTATCACTAGGGTCACGGCACTCCCTAAGGGAGTCAAATGGAATAAATAAGAGAGGCCTGATGCCACTATAACCTAGAATAATTTCTTCCATCAAAATGAGGATCCCATAGA
>JAXQQM020086475.1:0-28427 GCA_034641835.2 Pinus albicaulis | reverse complement strand
TTTTAGGGTTTTATGTGAGAAAAAAAACATAAAAATAGGAAAAATAAACAGCTGAAAAGAAACCCTAGGGTCTGAAGTAGCTGGATATGCAGGGATATGAAAAACGACAGCGGTCGTAATTTAAAACCCGTGTGGAGTCGCCATTTGTTAGTATGAATCCTTTGTCGAAGTGTACGAAAAAGGACCTCTTTATCTACGCATAACTAATAGCCCTAACAACAAAAGTGGCTGCCAATATCTTCAGATCTGCGGTTAGTTGAACAAGAAAAGAGCTGCAAAAAACCATATCTATGCATGGAAAGACATTAAGCAGTAAAAACAAGGGTTTGCTCCATATACCAATAGACAAGACAAGAACAATTTTTGAAATAATTTTTGTATTAATCGGGCACCTGGGAGGAAAACAAGAAGGCGTATCCAATTCTCCTCAGTGGGATGGGTTCTTGGAAGTCCTCAGCGCTTCAGATCTAAGATTTCTCTCTCTTGTTGGTGTAGAAAACCCACACAAAGAATGGAACTCAAAGGGAGCTCACATAGCAAATGGCAGAAAATGGTGACCAAGTGTATAGATCCAGAGTGATCTAATAGGCAACAAAAGGTGAAGAATGGTAGGAAAAACCCTCCCATTTATAACAAAATATTGGGTCATTCTAGATCTTGGTGCATGGGTTAACCAGATCTAGATCCACTTTTTATGGAATATTTTATTATATTTGTTGGAGGGAAAAGGTCTTTGACTTGGGTCAAATCCCTTAATTTGTCAAAAATAAATAAATAAATGATTTATTTATCTTTTTAAGGAAGCGGTTAGAAGATAATCAAATAAATAATGATTTATTTAATTATTTAAGGAAGTGGTTGAAAGATAATTAAATAAATAGTGATTTATTTAATTATTTGTGGGTGATTTTGTCATATTTAACAAGGAATATTATCTAAATAAGGTTTAAATAAATATTCCTAGAAAATAATAAGATAAATAAAGGTTTATCTAATTAATTTCTTTGATTTTGGGTTAAACATGACTGGGAATAATAATTAAATTATGGTTTAATTAATTATTCCATGAGGAAAATCAAAAAAATATAGGTTTGTTTAATATTTCCTTTTGGGGTTTCCTGTTTTAATATAGTGAAAGCAATTTTACTTAGGGTAAAATTGGTCTTACATGGTGTACTTGGGTCCATCTAATGATAATAGGTTAGATGACCAAAAAATGGTGTAACATGTGTAATTTATCTTTCAAAAGCTGAAATGATTCAAAACAAAATGGTACGGAGTCACCTTGTATCATTTGATCACATGTACCAGCTTCCATGTCGTCATCTGCAACTTGAAAATCAATGGCTTTCGAGGGCTGAAAATCTGAATATGAGAAGTCTTGAACAAGGTTTTCATTGCGCTCAAGATGGTCCAGATCAAGACTTGTTGACATTTGATTTCTGATTGCATGGTAGTTGTCTCTGATGAACTGAAATGAATCAAAACAAAAAGGCAAAGATCCTTCACCTACTTCAAAATTTGCTGCACTTTCCTCTTCATTGCCATAGCTGATATGTATCGTGTGATCACTATACTCAAGCTGCTGAAAGTGAACTTCCTCCTCGCACAAACTAGCTGCTGATTTGTCTGCAAGATTAGCTTCTGTTTGGAGAACATAATCATCATCATATTGATCAAACTGAGGCAAATCATCAGTATACAACACATCATCAAGCATACATGTCATATCAACAGCTCTATCTTCTTCAAGATGATCTATAAAGCAATCACTATGACAACTGTGATAAAGAACAAAATTTTTTGGATCAGCTACTTGTTCTTGAATGTCATTTTCATTTTTTGCAGTCATTTTCCGCACCATCTCTTCTACTGCATTTACGAAAAGATCAAGATTTTCCTATGAAGGTGTCAGCTGCTCTAAAACATTCTTCTTTTCTTCTTCTTTCAACCTTGCCCTCAAGATCAGCAAATGAGCCTCTACATTTACTGCCTTGTTCTGCATTTCGTGAAGTGTTGCAATATTCTTTTCTCTCAACTGAAACTCCATTTCCGGATCAAAGGCACCCGGGTAGTGCAAGAGAGCAGATCTAGGAGAAGGTCTTATATCAACTGGCATCGAATAATAAACTTGGTTAAATCTGGCAGAAAACTGTTGTACTGTCTCCCTTGGCAGTCTTTTCAGCTGATTATACTCTTCTATAATAAGGAAAGGATTCTGTCCAATCATCCACCTGTCAAGGAAAACTTTGACAAACTTCTGGAAATCTGAAATGCTCGCATCAGGCAGGGCTTTGAACCAACTCTTCACTTGGCCTTGCAAAGAAAGAGCAAAAAGCCTAATACTAACATCCTCTTCATCAACTTCAAAAAGATCTAGAAAATTCTCAACATTCTGCACATGTTGCTCAGCGTTGACATTGTTACATTCACCGTCAAATCTTGGTAGATATAGGTCATAATTTGCAGGAAAAGCATGAAGAACAGAAGGCAAAACAAGAGGTTTGTACCGATCTGGAATTTTACAAGATGTAGGGGTATGTACAAGAGCTGTGGAATCAGCTTGATTTTCTTGCTCATCACTCTGAAGAAAGTCATCATAAGATGTGGGAAAAGTAAGGAGACCAGGATCAAAGGGAAACTCAACATTTACACTTTTTGAATGGGTCGAGTGAAGATTTTGATGACCTTTCTCATACAACAAACTTTGAAAAACTTTCAGGATAGCTTCAAGACCAGCAAAGAAGTAATTTACAAGAAAGCAGATTAGATCCTGAATACCATTCCACTTTAGATACCTGAACTTCGTGTAAGATCCTTCCATTTTCTCAGAGAAAGAGTCAGTCCTCCAGACTTTGAATTGGAGTCACCAGGTGAATGATTTCAGCCTTCTTATGTCTGATCGTTGTCCACCATCAACCATCAGATCTGAACTTGATACACGTACTGGGGCAATTTATAAGTTAAGTGTTACGATTACAAGCTAAACCGGAGATTGACTGAAGCAGCGTTTATCTACTATGCACTCGCAGAGCAAGAGCAGTTTGAAGGCTACCTGGCATGACTTCAGGCTCCGTCTGTAGCTATAAATCAAATAACACTAACAAGCAAACCAGTTCTTCCCCAGTATGTTCGCCACTATGTTAGCGCTCGAATCTACCTTAGGCTGAAATAAGGTAAAACTCAAGGCAACATCAAACCAAGCTTAGCCTCGTAGCTAGCCCTACGAGGACAGGAGAGGGCTCTCTCCGGGTCTATCTCGGCAAAATATCTTCAAAAGGGGCTGAGATGACTTATAATGGATACTGATCTTAGGCTAGTAAATAGATAGGAAATTTTGATTTAAATTTTTTGGGTTTTTGTTGGAAAAATGGGAAAAACAATTTTGGGCTCGGGGATGAGGCCAGATCTTTGCAGAATTCGAGTTGGGGCAAGGTAGGCAGTAGTCTTGATGCTTTTGATTATGTGTATGGATGGATCAGAACGACAAGGAGCTGAAGAGGGCAAGGGAGAACAAGGATCCTCTCCAAACTGGCGAAAACATATAAAACTAAACAAATTTAAAGGCAGAGCACTGGAATCAATGGATTCAACCTCATTTAATCATTCATTTAGTTTCAGAAGCAAAAGAAGGGGATGGAATACATCAAACATTAAAGAACTTACAAATAAATGAGAGAACACACCATCAAAACTGAAAGTCACAAGAATCCCAACAGGTGCTGCAAAACCTCTGATCTTTCCTTAGCCAAAATGCAGAAAGTATGTACAATAGTGTGCCAAACTTTTCCCAAGAGTCCAACCCTGATAGTGTCTCAGAAATTACATCATATAGACCATCCTAATCCCTTCCCATGCCTCTAGGGGTCGAATCCCTCCTTCTAGGAGCAGTTTCAACCAATTCTAAACAAGGAGCTAAAATCTAGGCAACCAAACAACTTGCCTCTAAAAGGAAGGAAACTGATTCTTTCACTTTATTTTCACTTTTTTGGGAGTGAATCATCTAGAATAGGTAAATACATGCCAAAATTACATCATTTTTATCAAATTACATCAATCTGGGTAAAAAATTACATCAAGAGGTGAAACTGGTCCAAACTAGCCGAATTCCTGAGCTGGAAAGTGAAAAATAGGCTAATTTCCTCTATGCACCACGCGCCAAAGCTCTATGTGTCGTGCGCCTTTGAACCTACTTTTGGAGCACTTCTCAGAGTCAAAATCAAGCTCATGATAGCTTTTTGGAAAGCCCTGGATGTCTGTTATCCAACCCAAGTGGAATTTTTCAATTTGGAGCTCGTTTACCCCTCCAAAACTTCATTCTCCCACAAGTACTTCCTGCTGGTGCAAAAGGTGGCAGAAAGGTGATTTTCATGGTGTTTTTGGCTCTTTTGATCATCCAGAACTTGATGAAATGCTTTGGCCATTTTTGAGCATGCATAACTTACCATGAAAAATCCACAAATACAAATTTTTCCTCCAGAAAGTGTCCCAATCATAAGCGCGCGTCGTGACGCGCTATGCGTTGGGCGGAAAAACCTGTTTTGAGACCAAAATTTTCAAAAATGACAAAAAATTCTCCAAATTTGCTGAAATTCGGAGCGAAGATCCCTCATCATGCCTCATGCTCAGCCAATGAAGCCTCAGCCAAAATCCGGAGTGGATCAGGCCTCTTTCGCCGTTTCAGTGCTCTGCTCAACCTTCTCTTCAGGATCTTCATTTTTGCTTTGCAGACGTGCATGCGGGCCCAATAACGACCTTTCATGTGACGGAGCATGTCTTTGTCTCTATTTTCCTTTGCCAACAACTTCTCCAGATGAATTTTAACATGCATGAGTTCGGTCTCTCGCTCAATTGGTGTCATGTCACCAGGTCTCTTCCGGGCCAATTGTCGATATTCACGGATTCGCCGCAGCTCTACAAGTGTGTGCTGATCCTCCAGCTGTTTGTTCCGCTGCTCCAGGTAATTTATCACCCACTGTACTCTCTTCAAATTCTCTATCAAAGTACCAATTTCATCTTTCTTCTCCTGGATGACCTCCCTCAGTTTCGAGCTAGGAGAGCTCGCATCAACATCGATGAGTGTAAAATCAGTGTCTCGGCCTCCTGAAGGGCCCTCATCGTGCATAGGCCTCTTGCCTCTGTCCTGAACCTGTACCTGTGCTGATGTCAAAGGCGAGACCTCTTCCACCCCGGGTGGAGATAGTACTCGCGCTTCTGATGAAGTCAACGAAACCCCTTCCACCTCGGGTGGAGATAGTACTCGTCGTGTCGCTGCAAATAAGGCTCTGTGGCCTCGCTGATATGTCACATACACTGGAGCGCTGATATGCTTAGTCTCAGGAATATCAAGCTGGTGTGAAGGCTCTCCCTCATCATGAACTACCTCGGGAGGCGGCTGTGGCGCTGCATAGAAGTCACGGGAGATGAACTCATCCCATGCGATGCCCTGCTGTGTGAGCTGATATTCCACCATGATTTTGATCAACGCGTAATGATATATACTGTTATACTGCTTTGCTGGGGTCTTATTTTGTACAAGAAATGTCATCCACTCTATGTTACGGTACATGAAGTATGGAATTCTCATCATACGTACCCTCGTGAAATGCATCAACAAACGGATATGGTACGCATAGAGGCGCGAGAATCTGCCCTCACAACTGAAATATCGAATGATCAATCTCATCAATGGTGCATACTCATCTCTCAGAAATTGGAATGGAAATACCCTGCTCAGCTGCCTCATATATCCAGGTCTGATATAGGGCTCATAATAGGATTTCTCTAGCTGCTGTCGTTTGTTCCATTCCTCTCCTATGTTTGGTATCCCGGTGGCCTGAGCAATGGTCTCTGGTGACAGAATGAAGTTTACTCCGGAAAGGTTTACATGGCCATCATGTAAATGTAGAAAAAATAGGCGAGCTAGCTCATGATGATGCTGAGTTTGGGAAATCATCTCACAGTATTGGAAACATGACTGATGCTGAAAACAATCCATTGCAAGCGGGCAAGCCTGCAATTGAGCCAAAGAAGTAGGCTCTTCCCTGACATGTCTACCACTTTTGCCACTTTTGTGAGACCTCCGTGGCACATTAACCTCTGTTGTGGAATCACTGTCATACCCCTGCTCATAAACTGAATCCGTCTCTGACATGGAGCTGAAATCAAGATGTTTGAAAAATATATGCTGATATAGGTATAGTGAAAACAAGAGTTCAGTGTATGCTCTAATCCCAAATGTGTCACATATGTATCAAGGTGCTATAGGAAAACCACAATGATAAAAGTACTGTCAAGTGAGTTTGAATGGGAAAATATCCAAAGTACTGACTACATGGGGATTTGACAAGTGAATAGGAATGAGTGTAGTGTAGTGTAGGACAAAGAAATAACCCTTGCAGTAACAATTAGGCTTTGTCAATGGAGGATGTAGGATAGTGGATATGGGACTGTGTTATAACAGAAATGACAAACAGTGAGACAATGGTATGGTAATCACAGTGACATTAATGATGGAATAGGAAAGAAACCCTAAGGCTGTGATGTATAATAAGCAGTGACACCAATGACAGTAGATGGCATGAGCATATATGTCAATAACATAAGATTTGAAACCCCAATAATATCACCAAAATTTGTTTCAAAACCCTATGGAGCGAATTTGGCAATGAATATAGGGTTTAACATTCACCATATCAAACACTTGTTTTTTCCTCATTTGAAACACCATAACATATCCATGAATCAATGAGCAGGCGTGAATAACTTACTTGCAGATGAATGAGGCATTTTGGAACGAATTTGGGTGAGGGAGTGAAATTTTCTGGCCTTTGGGCACCGCGCGCTGTGTATGCATCGCGCGCGTGTAAAAATACACTGGCAACTAATGCCCAGTGCGCCGCGCGCTCCCTATGCGCCGCGCGCACCTTGTATGCGCCGCGCGCACTGTCAGTTCACCTCCACGTCTTCAAAACAAGTTTTTCGCCCTTCAACACTCCAATTCGATCTTTGCTTTGGAAACTTGTGAAAATAACTTGTCTCCAATGGTTTATATAGCTTGAGAAATATCTCACAAGAATTAGATTTGATTTTTATCCCCTCCACAACCCACTTTGTAATGTTTGGCAATTTTGGCACTTTATCATTTAATAAAATTCTGTCTTTTGGCTTTTCACTATTTTTCTAAGTTTTGGACTGATGTAATGATTTTATTTTTGTAGGGATTTTGGAATTTTGACTTCGACAAAGACTAGAGGCTGCATTGAACTTTTTATGGTGGAAAAAATACATAATTGTTACAAAAAATAAATTTGACAGTTTCTAGTTCAAAACAGAGTTTTGAACTAGAAATGTCTTCGAATGTTTTTGATGACGAAAATTTGAATTAAGAACCTCTTCGAAACCATCCTCATGGCCTGCAGGCATTTATTAAATACATCAAAAGAATGAAACCCTAGACTCTAGGACTAAAAGACTCTGGTTGACGAAAATAATCATTTATGACCATGAATGACGTGACCTGAACTTCGATGATTTTTGAGGAGTTTTAATTAGCCTAGCAGGTAAAAGCATGAGGGAATACAAGAAGACCAAACCCTCTCGTCAGTCAATGGAATTCCCCTAGCAAAATGCAACTGAGTGAATCAAGCGAGACACCTAAAAATGAAATGCAAAAGAGAAATTTTGATCGCTGACGGAGGGCTGACGAGACCGACTCTAACGCGTTGAACACCCACAGAGTTAGTCGATCGAAGGAAAATGATGTGGACCTTATGTCGAATGCGAAGAACCTGCCATTGAGGCATGCAGGCTCCAAGGTACCAAAAAGGAGTCTCTAGATCAGATTCCTGGATAATGATTTGAAGTCGACAGGAAGTGACCTGGTCGAAGGAGGGCCATAAAGTTTCCCACATCATCGACATGAGATAGAGGAATATGATGTTTGTGAATCAAGACTGACAGAGAATTAGAGGGAGGTTGAAAACTTCAGAGGCAAACTTCTCTTGAACATATTAACAGCATGACACTGGATTTGGCAGTATTTGACATCAAATGATCTAAGGCCATGATTACTTGGTAAAGAGAAAATGAGAGGTCAAAAGAGATTACCCAAACCCATGGAGGAAAAAATGACAAAATGAGATGTCCCCAACCCGACACGAATGCAGACAAATGCCATGTTCAAGAGTGACATACTGACAACACGACTACAATCTGGTTCCATTTTCCCCCACCATTTCTGGTGAGTACCTCTTTATTTTTACACAAGCTTGAAGAGGATACCATATGCTTGTCATATAAGTTTATTCTTCGGACAAATCCAACCTAGTACATTTTATGAGCCCTAGGAAGGGGGAACTCGAGTAACGTCATGGCAACGAAATCTGATGTCATCAAGGTTTAACGAGTCTCACAAAGAGAGAACTCGGCATATTTTCATGTTTAGAGAGTTTGAAAAGAAGGAAAAAAAGAAAACTCTAGCAGTCCCTTTTCGTAGGTAGTCTCACAGATCCGAAAAGGTAGAAAACTGTTTCTGAGAGAACCTCTTAGTCGTGATAGGCTAAGGTATTCCTTATTCGTAAATAATCTATCCCAGCCTGAAAAAGGGTTAAACGTATACTGGGTAGATATCATTTCACAGCCATTTAACGAGTTCAAAACGACAAGCATCTTGGCAATATTTTTAGTTTTAGAGAGTCATAAAAGAGATGAAATATGACTCCTCCTGGAGGAACGAGTGGTATTAAGGGTAGCTACTAGTTCCGATAATGGTGGAACTGCTCAGAACAAGTAAAGGTCAAGAGGCTGGCTAACAAGACCACTCATCGCAGTATTTCCTCAGGAATGGGTGAAACAACCAAGTGAAGGCATATGATCGGCCAAGCAGATAGTGATGATGGAGTAATAAAACCAACCTCATTTGGAAAAAACAAGCTGATAAAATGGCAATCATAAGAGGTAAAATGGGAATGGTTTCATTTTTACACAAGCTTGAAAACAAGAAACTATGCTTGAAACCAGTTTCATTTTTGCACAAGCTTGAAACGGAAACAAACTATGCTTGAAATAATTTTCATGCCCACAACATGGTGACTCAATTCGAGGTACATGCCCCTCAAGCTTAAATCCATGCACATGAGTAAACAGATGGAGGGAGTGAAGGTTCAGTTACGAGATCATATCAAAGTCTCGAATTGAAAAAGAATGTGTTTCATTGTTTTAACGAGGTTTAAACATTAAAATAACTATCCTCATGACATCTTGTTTCATTTTTAGGGAGCTTGACACAAGTAAAAGAACTATGAACCACAGAGATTGTTTCATTTTTTAAGGAGCTTGACACAAAAAAACAAACTGTGCTCCATGGACCTTGTTTCATTGTTTAAGGAGCTTGACACAAGAAAAATAAACTCTACTCCATGGACCTCTCATTGCAATGAATAAGAGGTCATATATTCCAAGAGGTTCACATCTGATGGGAGAACAACATCTTGAAAATCAGTACCCAATGCCCCCAACACACGATGCACAATGGCACTATCACTGAATGCAGGCACGGGACAGGTAGCCACATAATTAACCTACGGAAGGGAAGATAAAACCGGTGAATAAAGACCTAGAAGGAATGATGGTGGACCAAATGTCACGTCAGGACCAAATAATGAAAGCTGATCAATGGTCATGATCCGACCTTTGTGTGGAAAATAGATCACACGAAAGAGGGAAGAGACAACTGCCCCCATGACATAAGTATAGTCGCGCCCCAAGAGTAAATTGAAATTCAAGGGGCCTGGAACAACCATCATGTCTATATAGATGGTTTTCCTTCTCAAAGTAATAGGAAACTTCGGAAGGATCCCTAACAGTTGACTGGTTCTTCTGTTAAAAGCCAACATATGCTGCGTAACGAGCACAAGCGGTGGAAAACCAAAAGCTTTCCAAGTAGTGGAAAACAGAATACTAATAGATGTGCCTTCATCTATAATGGTGCTGGGTACGACCAGATAAAAGGTTTGTACTGTGATCTCAAAAGGAACATAAGAAGGAAGGCAGTATCCTGCAAATCGACTCCAATCGAAGGAAGAAACCAAAACTTGGAGGAGGCACCATCGAACTGAGATGGTCTTCCCCTGGTGTTACTGGAGCAAGAAGAGCATCCTTAGGGACTTCCATCATGGGAGTAGGAGGAGCAGCTTCTTGAACTACAGGGATGGGAGAATCTTTCTCTAAGTCCGAGGAATCTGAAGAAACAAGAAGAACATGAGGGGGATGAGATCCACTCTCAATGGAAAAGACCTGATGAACCACAGATGGGGTCAAATCAACCGATTTCGCAACCAATGGTTGGTGGGGAATGGATTCTTGAACTTGAATTTCCAAGGGAACTAGATCAACCTAGGATGACTCTTGACTGATCGTTGAATCAACTAGCGGAGGACTCGAAGAAAGCTTCTTGTAACCAGCCGAAAGGCGGGGTGAAGAAACAGTAGGGTTGTCCAACACTCTCTTAGCTTCATCCATGTATGGAAAAAGGTGAATGGGATGATTCCCTTCACACAACTTACAGGGATTGGTAATATTACCCTGTTTCTTATGAGTCTTATCAGAACTAGTCGAAGATGTGCTACCAATATAAATTCCAGAAGTCAAAGGCAACGACGGACGACCGTCGGACCATACTTCAAGTACCTTGGGAATGTCAGGCAGTCTCGAAGAAGGTGGTTACATTTGCACAACATGCAAGGGAATTTGACTTTCTGTGGAAGGTTAGATGGTTTCTCAAGGGAAGGTTCCTTAAGCATAATAGTTGCAGCATTAGCCTCTCGCTTAGCTGAATTATTCTTCTTCGTCTTCTTCTTCTTCTTATTAGCCACCTGGTTACTAGAATCCAAACTTTCACCAGGCGAAGTAGAAGAGGAGGACGAAGAAATAGGCGAAGAAGGGGAGAGGTCCAATTTAGAATCAACATGATGTTGTTCAGGTGGAGGAGATGGATGCACAAAGGGCAGAATACTCGAGACCACAGAGGTGGAGAATAACCACACAAGCAAACCAACAGTTAACCCCGGAAGGGACAAAGTTCCCATATAAGGAGCACCCACATTCCCAAAAGTAGGAAAAGGACCAAGATTCCCTTCGGAGGGGATTCCTTGGTTAGTGAACTCCGGAAACATTGCCATCAGAAACAACCTTAAAACAACACACTAAGGATGATAACTTTAACTAGGAATATTTCGTGGACAGTTAATTTTTAAGACATTGAAACAAAACTCTGTCATTTCATATTTTAAGAGTCAAAAAACAGGAAAAAGGTGACTCTATCACTTTCAGGTTGAAATGAGAATGAAAGGACAAGGGCTCGATGATCTTTTCAAATTTAAAGAGTCAGTAAAGATCAAAAATGTCGGCTCATGTATTCTAAGAAAGAGGGTATGCCAGGTTTCCGTGAACTTCCATATACACCTTGGTGATCAAATGAAAGAGAAATGACCAAGGACTTGACGTACGTGCAGGTAGTCTCCCCAAATGCTATGTTCGGTGTATCATGGTTACAGGGAGGTAGACTCGACTTCCTATGGATAAAAGGATTGCAACCTAGAGGGGTCTCCCTTTATATACTCGACGATACGGGGAGCACAAGTTCGTACTAGCGTTGTCTGGAGCCAGATGGCGAACGACAACTACTAGGTTTTAAGACGCCAGGACACGTCTCTAACTTCGACCACTAGAATATTTCGCTAGGTTTCAATGTTGCCTTAGGTTAATTGAAATAAATTTTAATGTTGATCTTGGATTAGATTTCAATTTCTAGGCCTTAATGTATGTCAGATCTGAAATCTTCCTAAATGCAAAACTACATGCAGAAGGATACCATTTTCGTTCAATGAAAGCTATCTAAGAGAAGGAAACGGAAATTTCAAGCAGTAGCAAATAATGAAATCATGCGAAAAAATCCACTAATGCATCTAATGCAATCTTGAGAAAACAAAAACTCTTTCCTAGCCTAAACAATGCAAATTAAGCGAGGGAATGTTTCATTTTCAAAGAAAAAATAACGCAATATTTTTGTTTTTTCAATGCAAAAGAGAAAACAATGCACTAAATAACATAAAAAACAAAACTAAACACTAGCTTGAGAGAGAAAATTTAAAAGTTGAAGTGGAATGACTCCAACAATATGAAACAAACACAACAAGACTCAAACTAATGCTACAAACTTTTCAAATCAAAGAGAAATCTCGAAAATGACCCATACAAGCAATGTAATCAGTGCTTGGAGTAAGAGGAATAAAAATCAAAACAAGAAAGGAAATGATCATTCAACCAATGAAAGTACTCAACAAGATCAAAGAGACCAAGAGAAATTAAACAGGGAACAAATTCGACAGCTTATCAAGAAACTCGATCTCCAAACAAAAGGTTCAGTGCACCGAGGCACTCAGAAACCCTAAGACCTCAAGCTACAATAATGAGAAATGGACAAAAAACTGAGGGAAACAAGCCTCCAGCAATCAAAAACATTAAAAAACACTTCAATTACTCTCAATAAGATCCCAGAAACAAAGACAAGTGACCAAAAACTCATGAAAAGCGAGGCCACCAAAAACTCACAAGGGTTGACGCGACTGTGAGGCGGTATTCAGCTCCAAACAGGCGATGGAGCGAGTGCTACAAAAGAAACATGTGCCAATTAGCGTGACTATTCAGGGAAAAACCAAGCCAAGCAATTTAACCAAGGAAAAAGGGAAAAACTCAACAAAGCAGAGGTCAATCTTGACACTCTGGGGCTGAACAAGGGTTTGAAACACAGTTAAAAAACCAAGAAGGTAAACAAAAAGACCAAAAACCCAAAAAATGACTCAACAAGATCAAATAAAAACTCACACTGATCCCCAGTATGGTCGCCAACTTGTTATGTAGGTAAATCCTCTCTGCAGACAGAGACGATCCCTCTAGCCCTAGGGTGGGTCTAGTAACAAGGAATCATGCTAGAGTGTAGGTTCCTAGACATTTGAATGAAAGAGGATACGAATAAGATGGCCTACCTATGGTCCAAAGCTATCGTCGACACTCGTAGTGATGATGAGAACCTCCCACTCCTGATCGAAGGCAAGTCACAACCCTTCCACTTATCACGTTTGGACACCTGCACAGAGATCAGAAAATGATAACCACATACCACATACTAATTTCATCAAAAAAATACTAGTCAGTCAGAGAAGACTAGCATATTGCATTCGATAAAGACAAAACCAAAGATGGGAACCAGACAATATTCACTTATATTAATAGGTAGAAAGAAGAGATACAACCATGCTCTGATGTTGCGGTCTCCTCCAGCGGGGCTCGGGTGAAGAACGTCTCAAAGCTCGTCAAGGAATTCGGATAGGATAAGGGACCTCTCGATGGATTTCTCCTTGTTCTACCTTCTCAATAACTTAGTTATTCAACTATAATGTGTTCAGCTCTTCAGCTGTATGATTCTCTTCATTCAGTTCTCCAAGTTCAGCTAGTTTTCATAAAGGGAGAAGGCTTGTTTATATAGAGGCAAAGGAGGAGGTTGGGATCCCTACAAAGGTGGAAGGGAGGCCTATCCTTTAGGAGTGTTCCAAGGGAGGTGGAAACTACTAACTAAACAAGGAGGCCCGTGGTTGTTTCAGTTCAACCACTCCCAATGACTCATCCCAGAGGTGGTTGGAATGGAACCTCCACCTCTATTTTTTTTTTTTAATTCATAAATATCTTGGCGCGGGCATTACACTAGGATAGAGCACTAGGCATGGGCCCTAGTGTTAATCTTCCACATCGGCGCGAGGGAAAAACTGGCTACTCGCGCTAAGGAAAAAACAAGAATTTTTACAGCTCTGCTTAGGGAAATTTAAACAAGAAGAATGTTGCCTTCATCAAAAGGGATGCAATGATTTTATTTTCAAGGCATGACACTATTCAGAAGTCATGGAAATGACCCTCCAATGTGCAGGATGGGGATTGCAGGGATAGTGACAAAATGATGTGTAACAATTTCGAACTCCCTTGCAAGATCTTCCTTGCATGAGTGTATCAACTTCTCATCACCAGTCAAAATTAGATCATCAACATAAATAAAAATGATCAATAGCTTACCCTCAACCAAAATCTGGTACAGGTTTGCATCTGCTTCACTTTTGGTGAAGCCCAGTCTGGTGAAATAGCTGTCTATCCGAGTGTACCAAGCACGGGGTGCTTGCTTCAGCCCATACAGTGTTATTTTGAGCCTGCACACATGTGACTCACTGTTGAATATTTTGAAACCTTCAAGGCGCTCTATGTACACCTCTTCCTCAATGATCCCATTGAGAAACATATTTTTCACATCCATCTGATGAATGCGCCAACCCATCTGCACTAAGAATGCAAGGATGGATCTTATGGAAGAGTACCTTAGAATAGGTGCAAAAGTCTCATCATAATCTATCCCTTTGATCTGTGAGAATCCCCGAGCCACAAATCTGGCGTTGTATTTCTCCACAATCCCATCAGCAGCTTGCTTTACCTTGTAGATCCATCTCGATCCAACCACTACTTTGTCGACTGGTATTGGGATTATATCCCATGCATTGTTCTTGACAATGGAGTCATACTCCTCCACCATTTCATCAACCCAAGTAGGCTACTGCACTGCTTCCAGAAAGGAATATGGTTAAATCACAAAACATTTTCTCATAAGAGCCATGTATCCAATAAATCGATCAGGATATTTTCTCTGTCTGCACTATGAAGTAGGGGCTCCTACATTTTGTGCAACATCAAGTCTCAGCCTATCACCTTCTATGGTGCTCCTTCTACCATTTCTGGTGGATGGCTCTACATGAGTGTTTTCCTCCACTCCATGAACCTCCTCATGTGGTTGATCCACATCTTGAGACTCATCATTGGGAACCAATAGTTCCTCCTCTGCATGCAAGTCCAACTCCCTCTCAAGGGACAACCACATGGCTTTCTCCTCATAAAATTTGATATTCCGTCGCACAACAATAATTCTGTTGTTTGGAAAATACACACGATAATTATGGGGTGTTTCAATGTACCCCACAAAAATCCCAACCTCAGCTGTTGGTTCCAGCTTCTTCTTGGCGTCCTTGGTCACATGCACATAAATAGATGAGCAAAAAATATTAAAGTGTGAAACATCAGGTTTCTTACCAGTGAAAGCCTCTTCAAGTGTACTCATGCCAAGTACTCTATGAGGACAACGATTTTTCACATGTACCATTGTATTGCATGCTTCTACCCATAGATGCATCAGTAGGCCTTGATCATGCAAAATAATTCGTGTTGCACCCACAATAGTTATGTTCTTCCTCTCCACGAACCCATTCTGCTATGGGTTATGAGGTGCTATGAGTTCTCTTCAAATTCCTTCTTTGTTGCATAAGTTCTTGAATTCGTTAGAGATGTATTCTCCACCATTATCACTCCTAAGAGCCTTCACTTGCTTCCCCGAATATTTCTCCACTAGTGCTTTAAAATCACAAAACTTAGAGAATGTTTGATCTTTCTTCTGCATGAAGAATATCCAGCACTTACGAGAAAATTCATCAACAAAGATTACATATTACTTATGTTTTGTTGTTGAAGCATCTGAGAAAGAACCACACACGTCTATGTGAACTCTCTCAAGGATCCCCGAAGCTCGGTTTTCCTTCTCATGAAAGGCAGCCTTTACATATTTTCCCATAGTACATCCCTTGCATGTGTCTAACTGTGCAAGTTTACCCCTGGGAAGACCAATAGAAATCTGTTGCATGACTTTCAAGGCTCCATGGTGAAGATGGCCCAATCGCATATGCCATAATTCACCCTCATCCCAGCTCACCACTTGATCTACCTTGCCCATCATTGATGCGCATCCATATACCTCCAGCTTGTAAAGATTCTTAACTCGAATCCCTATCCTCTTGGCTTGACCCGTTGTTTTATGTCATAGGAAATCTTTTCCATCACTAAAAACAACGTCATAGCCTCTATCCTCCAACATTGCGACTGAGACCAAATTTTTCTTTAGACCTAGTACATGCATCACATATTTTAATTGAAATGGTTTACCTAACTCCCTCTGAAAGGTAATGGTACAAATATTGGTAGAATTGTATCATTCTTCGTCGCCCATTTCAATATGCATCTGGAGATCTTTCTCCTCCAAGTCACGGAAAAGTTCCTTATCTCCCGTTATGTGAAAGGAAGCGTCATTATCCATATACCACACATATCCCAATGCACTTGACACCATGCATGAAATCAATGAGAATTCAAGCTCAAATTGCAAGGCAAGGGACTCACCAGCTTCAGATCCTCCAACCTTCTTGTTCTTCTTCTTTTGTGGACAGTTAGTAGCAAAATGCCCATGTTTGTGACAGTGAAAACACTTCACCTTCGACATGTCCTGCTTCTTGCCATTCTTGGACTCAGGTTTTGAATGGAATTTCTTCCCCTTCCCTTTCCTTGCCTTGGCAACCAAAGCACAATCCTCTTGATCCTCATTCTTAGATGAAGATCCATCTTTGGTGTTTCATATGAACTCCTCCTGCACCAAATTCAACCACAGTCGTTACCAAATTGGAAAATTTTCCCTACCATTGACAGAGTCTTGATAATTGTGCCAACTCTTAGGAAGACCTAGGAGAGCCAAGCTCACCAAATCATCATTAGCAACTATTATTCTAACGCTCCCTAGTTCATCTCGACATTGGAAAAACTTTGTTAGATATTTTGGAATGGTGTCGCCCTTTTCCATCGTGATCTTCCTGAGTTTATCTTTGAGCGCCAATTTCCTATGGTCATTGCTGCTTTGGAATAGATCCATCAAAACCTTCCACATTGCATATGGTGTGGATTTCCCATGGAGGCTTGAGACAATGTGGTCTCGTACTCCCTCCAACAAGATCATCCTCGCCTTTGCCACTTTCTTTTACCATGCATCAAGATTTGCAGCATCAGGTTTAGGAACATCTTTGTCAATGAATTCCTTCAACCCATTATCTTCGAGTACTGCCTCCATCTTGTCCTTCCAAGAAATTTAGTTCAAGTTGACCTTGATTGCATACTCTAACCTCAAGCCATTTCGATCTTGAATCAGTTGTAGCACCAAGAAAGTCTTAATTCTGCAAATTCAAATTTTATCCAGTAACAAACTCAGCTCCTGCTTCACTTCTACAATTTCCTGTGCTTTGATACCATGTATAAATTATACAACATGCATGTATATCTTGGATTCACCTGATCTAACAATGTACTAAATTTAAATACTGAATCACTTCTACAAATATTTTGCAGAATTAAAAACACAATCGCTAATCACATGAACATGAAGAAAGATCAGTCACACACAACACAAATAATTTCCCGAGGAAAGCTTATAGAGAAAAACCCTACTATCTTCTATTGTATATTAAGCATGGATTATGAAAAAATTACATACAAAACTCTTCTCACAAGAGCCCTCCACTACTTAGCTAATTTTCTCACATTGTCATATGCAAAACTGACCAACACATAGCCAATTCTCAACCTCCAGATAGCCTGAATTTCTTGTGTAATCCCTAATGGTAAATATCCCTAAAAGATAGGAATTCTTGCCTACCTTGACTATGCAATAATCATGGGCACTCCAATGGGTGTTTTCCTGCATGTGTACGACCCAATAATCCTACAACTGATAGTCAACTTCCCTTTCACCTATAACTCAACTAGGTCTCCATTGGATCTAAGATGCATGCAGCTAATAATAGTAAATTATAAGTTTCACGTGGGATCACTGATTTCGAATCAAATAATATTTAATTCACTAGATCTCTCACTAGTGTATCTTCAGTTACAACTAGCACAACTGAGATCCACCTAGCTCACCTCCAAAAGAAGCAGAAGCAGCATTAAGCATGCCTCTAGGAGAAGAAGAAACCCATGAAGAGATGGATCCCAAAGAATAAGAAAGGGTGTAAAAGAAATCATTCCTTGACATGACTGAGATGATATTAAAGAGAAGGCCATGAAGAGAAAAATTGTTGGAAATTACATCCTAAAAAGAGGCCCAAACATCAAAACAACAAAGGGAAATAGAAAACTGCAGCTACAACTCAACATATTTTAGGAGAGGATTCAAGTTATGAATCTAAAATTACAGCCATGGGATTGAAGAAAATGAAGGGGAAAGAAATTGAAACAAAACCCAGTACTAGTACATCAAACTGTCACGTACAAGCTCCAAATGAAGAAGAGAGAATTGAACTGTGTCGCGTAAGGGTCATATCCAAACATACCAAGTTTGACACTGTTTGAAAATGGGTCACAATAAAACTTAATCTTTGAAGACTTGTTCAAGAAACTTAATCTTGAGACCATTCCACATCCAAAACCATATCCACTTGGGTGGATTTGTAAGGATGCAAATTTATAGGTTTCAATGAAGCACATATTGCGGTTTGCAATAACTGCACATTTTGATGACACAGTTGAATTAGATGTGGTTCCGCTTGATATTACAGGTATTGTGTTGGGTATTCCTTAATTGTATGACAGGAAAGAGATATTCCATCGCCATGAGAACAAATTCCATTTATTCAAAGATGGCAAGGAATACATTGTTAGAGCATATCGCAAGAAGATAAATATTGCAATGGTAAATGTTAGATAGGTAAAAAGGTTGATGAACTCAAGTAAGAATTTTGTTCTTATAATGATTAAGCCTAAAGCTGATGTTAATCATGAATCATTTGAGAATTGTGATCCTAAGTTGAAATCATATTTATATGATGTAGTTTATGCACATCATCAGATGTTTCAGGAGCCAACAATATTGCCTCCAAAAAGGAAGATTCAACATGAGATTCAGTTGCAGCAAGATTGTCCTCTTCCAAACATCGGCGTGTATCACATGTCGATAATGGAAAATGCTGAAATTAAGAGGCAAATCAAGGACATGTTGGACAAGGGACTCATAAGGCCAAGCACTTCACCATGTGGTTCACCCATAATCTTGATTCCAAAGAAATATTGGACTTGGCGCATGTGTGTAGACTTCAGAGCTTTGAACAAGATAATGGTAAATAATCGATACCCACTCCCAAGGATAGATGATTTGCTTGATTCGCTGAAAGAAGAAATTTTTTTCACTAAGTTAGATTTACAAAGTGGATATCATCAAGTAAGAATTTCAAAAAGTGATATATGGAAGACTACATTCAAAACAAAACAAGGATTCTTTGAGTGGTTGGTTATGTCGTTTAGTTTGTGTAATGCACCAACAACTTTCATGTGTGTTATGGATAATGTTTTTCATCCATTTCTTGATGAATTTGTGATTGTGTATTTAGATGATATACTAATTTTCAGCAAAACAAGAGAAGAACATGTCTTGCATGTGAAAAGGGTGCTTGATGTTTTGAAGAAAGATAAATTATTTCTTAAGATGTCAAAGTGTGAGTTAGGAAAGACTTCTCTGGCTTATTTGGGACACATTGTAGGAGGAGGCGAGTTGAGAATTGATCCTTCTAAATTGGAAGCCATTTTGAATTGGCCCACTCCCAAAACAGTAACCGAGGTAAGAAGTTTCCTAGGCACAACTCAGTATTGGAGAAATTTAATTGCTAACTTTTATGCCATAGCAGCTCCTATGCATGCAGTGACAAGTGTGAAGAAAGGCTTCCAATTGGGAGGAAAATAGCAACAAGATTTTGAAGCTTTAAAAGACAAGATCAGTTCAGCTCAGGTCCTTGCATTACTGAATTTGAGACAGCCATTCGAGATACAAACTGATGCTAGTGATAATGCCATGGGCGTAGTACTTTTGCAGCATGGTAAGCCTATCGCTTTTCATTTTGAAACGTTCAATGGTTCTGTAACAAATTATCCTACATATGAAAAAGAGTTGATGTGTTGGTACAAAGCGTCAAGAAGTGGAAACACTACTTGATGGGTAAATAGACTATTATACATACCGATCACCAACCATTACAGTACTTGCAGTTGCAAACATAATTTCAACAATCACAACATTTTAGGTGGATGGGATTTATTTAAAAGTTTCACTTGGTTATAGGGTACAAGAAAGGTATTTTCAATAAATTTGCTGATATGCTTTCAAGGCCAATCATAATTTCTTCTACTTTACTTAAAAATGATTCTATTATACATGAGAGTTACATAGAAAAATATGCACATGATGTTGATTTTCAAGATGTGTATGCTAGTTTGAGTGAAGGGAATCAAGTTGAGGAAAATGATTATCACATGCATAACAATTTGCTGTTTCATTTCGGCAAGCTGTGTATACCGGAGAGTGGCTTAGTATCATGAGAGAGGCTCATTCGTCTATTATTTTTGGACACTTTGGGGTAAGCAAAACAATGGTGCATCTACAAAGGTATTTTTATTGGCCTCGCATGATAGATAGTGTGTCACGTTTTATAAGAGGTTGTTCTATGTGTGCAACAAGCAAGCCTAGAAATAGGAAGCTTGGGTTGTACATGTCACTACCGGTACCATCAAGGCCATGGGAGAGTGTCTCCATGGACTTTGATGGAGGTATACCTATGTCAAGAAAACAACATGATTATCTTTATGTAGTTGTGGATAGATTCAGTAAAATGTGTATACTTATGCCATGTAAGAAAACCATAACTGCTGAACTTTATTTTCAACATGTATGGGTTCATTATGGACTGCCAACTTCTATTGTTAGTGATAGGGATTCCAGGTTCATTGGGAATTTTTGGTCCAATCTTTGGAAGATGATGGACACAAAGTTGAAAAAGAGTATTGATTTTCATCCACAAATCGAGGTGGTGAACAAAACCGTTGTGCATATATTGAGAGGATATTGAAGAAAACATCCCAAGTTATGGGATGAAAAACTACATTATATTCAACATGCTTACAACAGGGCAAATCACTCTTCTACAAATACTTCACCTTTTGAAGCATGCTTTGGGTATTTGTCAAAATTTCCATTAGAATTCATCTTTGAGAAGGATGTTGCAATTGATGGGCATAGTGATATTGACAAGGCTCGAAATTTCATTGAGAAAATTCAGATTATTCATCAACAAGTTCAAGAACAGCTTAAGAAGAGTCAAATAAAATACAAGGAGAGGCATGAAAAACATAGAGTTGATCACAAGTTTTAAGAAGGAGATGATGTATGGTTGCACATAAGCAAAGAAAGGATGTAAGGAGAAGGTAAAAAGCTCAAGCCCATTTGCTATGGTCCATTCAATATCATCAAGCAAGTTGGTAACAATGCATTTCAACTTGACTTGCCTTCATATATGCAAATGTATTCAATTGTTAATGTTGAAAACTTACGTTTGTATAAGCCACCTTTGATTGATGATCAAGGGAGTGATGTTCAGCTACCTTATATTGAATATTTCTCGCCAGAATTTCTGGATGAGCTCAAGGAGGATACTATCCTCGACAGTAGGACAAGAGCATCTAAGAGGGGAAGTGTCAACTACCTTCGATTTGGGCTCAAAGGAAGTAAGCCAAGCAAGGAAAAGTGGATGGAATTTGGAAAGGTGAGGGAGTTGTACCATCATCTACTAAACATGTAATAAAATCCTTTTGGGGTCCAAAAGCTTCCCAATGGGGAGGTGTGATCAAGAGATCATGAATTTTTCTCAAAATTGAAAGTGCTAGAAACTATACCGAACCTAAGCGACCGGGTAGATCTCGTTGTTCTAATTTCGGCGTCGTGAATGGTTCGAAAAACCGATGTCGTATGAGGGAGATCGCGTTTTGATCAATTTCCCAAACAACTAAAATTTTGTGACAGGGGTGACTAGGATGCCCAATCAGCATGCAGGTACAGTCATCAAAAAGGGGAATATTTTTTTTTCCCTAAGCCTATGACACTAGTACATTTGGGGGAAATTCCGACACTTGGTTCCGACGCTTTTGACCAAATGTCAGAAATTTCCCCAAATTTTTTCAATCCCGCCCGAAACCGTCGCTATACCGACGTTTATAGAAAAGTGTCACAATACCGACACTTAGACAAAGTGTCGCAATTGCGACATTTGGAGGAAGACGTCGCAATTGCGACACTATGCCCCAAAGCGTCGCTATTGCGACGACTGCCTCCAAACGTCGCAGGTGCGACACAATGTCTAAGTGTCGCAATTGCGACGTTTGGAGGTATCCATCGCAATAGCGACGCTTTGTCTACTGTCGGTATAACGACACTTATATGCACGCTACATAAAAATACGAAACTTATATGCGCGCTACATAAAAATTATTTTATTAAAAATACGAAACTTATATCCATCGCAATAGCTACATTAACGTCTGATATCGCGTGCATTCACCCTCCGCTCTTGCAGAACAACATTTGCCCTCAGTATTCGCCCTCAGCTCTTGCAGAACAGCATTTTCCCTCCGCATTTGCCCTCAGCATTTGCCCTCAGCTCTTGTAGAACATCATTCGCCCTCAGCATTCTCCCTGAGCTCTTGCAGAACAACATTTGCCCTCAACATTCGCCCTAAGCTCTTGCAGAACAACATTCGCCCTCACCGTTCACCCTCAGCTCTTGCAGAACAGCATTCACCCTTAGCTCTTGCAGAACAACATTTTCCCTTAGCATTCGCCCTCAGCTCTTGCAGAACCACATTCGCCCTCAGCATTCGCCCTCAGCATTTGCCCTGAGCTCTTGCAGAATAGCATTCGCCCTCAGCATTCGCCCTAAGCTCTTGCAGAACAGCATTCGCCCTAAGCTCTTGCATAATAGCATTCGCCCTCAGCATTCGCCCTCAGCTCTTGTAGAACAGCATTCGCCCTGCATTCACCCTCAGCATTCGCCCTCAGCTCTTTCAGAACAGCATTCGCCCTCAGCGCTTGCAGAATAGCATTCGTCCTCAGCTCTTGCAAAATGGTAAGTTCTTACTGCAGGCCCTTCCTCATATAGTAGGGTTGACTCTATTTGGGTTTTTTTGGTCAATTCCATTGGATTTTGTTAGGCTGTAGGGTTCTCTCTAGATTTCAAGAATCAAGATTCAATACCCTCTATTATCTTCATCACCCAATACAAGATTTAAATTTTTCCCAAAGAAACGCTTATTAATTTCGCAGCCATTATTTCTCCCTGCTTTAAAAACCCTACATTTAAATGAAAACAAGCATTGCATTTCAACTACAAAAAACTATTAGTGTTCAAATGTACATGTGTGCATCACTTGTGTAGGGTATTCCTTTTCCACTTTCACATTATCCAAGAATGTGTGCAGTATAGTTCATATTTTTTGTGATTTAGATTATCTTGAAAAGGAAAGGTAAATTATTTCCCATGGAAAAAGAAGGTTTTCCCTTTTTACTACTGGAAATGGTACAACAAAGTTCCATTTCTACCCGAAACTCCTATGAAATAGGAACCAAATAAAGGCCATGTCCTCAATGGACATCATTTGGCTTTGAAAATGGCCATTGCACCGTGTTATTTCTTATATTACATCACGATAGTTTCTTAGGTCATTTCTTGTTTCTTGAGATGAAAAACAACCAAAGAAATTGTGAAGATCCTTTCAAGAAATAAATGACCATTTCTCAATCATATCTCAACTAGTTTTTATTTTATTCAGTGGTTTCTTACTTTGAGAGAAATTTGACACTTTTATAAGGAATATAACATAAAAACACAAAATGGGAAGGAATTGATGAGGTAGATGACCTTTAGTTGTTTTCAATTAAGAATTGATAATACATGATGCATGTTTTGTACTACAAACTAGATTCCTTCCTGGAGTTAGGACACAGAGTATTGATTCAAAGTTGTAGTTTCTAACTTCTTGTATTGGTTCATCAATCTTGAAATTCAAACATTGCATGTCTTCATTGCTTCATGTTTGAATAATTTGCATCATATCGTACAATAGGAAATTAGGAATTATGATTATTATTACTTTATGGATCTATTAAGTTACTTTTAAGTTTTCATGGTTTAGTGTGAAATTATTCTAGTGTGCCCCTAAGCCCAGGTGAAGGAATGCCAAGGACTGAGAACCCTAGTTTTTAAATGGTGTTGTTTCTTATACCCAAAAACCCCTTAACATCACTTCTTATTAGTTCTTAACAATAGTGTTGTAAACAATTTGAGAATTGATATAGCAAAATCTCGCACTTCTCAAGATAAAGTCCTAAAGCTAAAGTGTGATACCATGTGTAATTCAATAGCCCCATTGTCACCTCACCAACCTCTTTTCACTTCGGGCTAGCTCTCCTCCAACTCAAGGGGGGTTCTCCCTGGTAGATGTTAGGGATCTAATGGCCCAACCAAACCAAGTCAAGAGCCCCCTAACTCTCTATGTTTACTACTATCAATCAAAATATTGAACAATAGGGTCAGACATACATCTTGAAGATAAAATTGCCAGGGTATTTTTCGGTAATTTCAAAGGGAAAGTCCCCAAACACATATAATCAAGGAATTATAATGTGATTTCAAACATTAAATATCAAAAAAATCGTTTAAAGGATATTGAAAAGAAAAAGGTGATGGAAGATAGAAAGTGCCTTACTTAAATGCTCTAAGGATTTTTCAATAGTTGCTCCAAAAGCTTCACTTCAAGGCCCTTCAAGATCGTCTCCAACAATGCTATACCATCAACTTCAACAATTTTGCTCCAAAAATGTCCTCAAGGTATTCACAACAAGTTTACTAGAATTTTCTCCAACAATATATTCAAAAAGGTCTTCATTGTCAACTCGTCTCTTGTTTGGGTGCCTTAATGTGCAATGACATGTTTCCAGGACTGAATTCAATGCAAGGCATATTTGAAACTCTAACTCTGTCTTCCGGTGTCTTATTAGAAATTATTTCGGTTTTCATTTTGTGTTTTCAAGTTAGATATTGTTTTCAAGTTTTTACATTTATAATTTTATTGCAATGTGGCAGACTGATCAGAGCAGTGCAGGAACAACCCCGAGACGGGATGATCGTGGAAAGAGGCCAGTGGAAGAACATGTAAAGTGCCAGCATTGCTCTATCTTCAGGTATTTTAGTTATTTACATAATTGAAATAATATTAATTTTGTTCAAATATGCAGACACCTAGCCATGGTACGCCTGATGATTCCCTCTTTGAGGAAGAGCTTTCTTCATCCCTATCTCCAGTGTTCTTGTTGCGAAAAAAGGCACGAGATCCAAGGTCGAAATTTAATACTTTGATAGACGCACCTCAAACACTTGAAACATAAGAGAGGATAAAATAACTTATGAGCCAGCTAGAAACATATCAAGTAATAATAAAAAGTCAAAAGGATATTTTTTTGTTCTGCATGAGATGAATTGTGATAGTTTGATTTTTAATTTTTACATTGACTAAACTAACAAAAATTTCTTTTGTATGTAGGATTTTCTGGCACTTGCTGAACCCGGTGTTGGTGGTAGTGGGACACAAGGGCAAGAGATTACCCAGCAACCCTCTTTTACACCTTCTACTCCTTTAGGTTCCAGCCAAGAAACACACCCTGCCCAAGCAAACACCCAGCCAACCACTGAACGTGTTGGCAATGATGAGGCTGATATGACCAACTACATTATTGCATTTCCTGGAGCTACATGTGTCAGCTCCACAGGGACCATTAATGGCACGTTGTTGGTGAACGATGAAGGTGTCCCTATAAAGCACGTACAACTCCCAGGTAAATTTTAATATTTTAACTATTTCATGTACTTTATCTAAAACATATTTATCATGATTTTTATTTTTAAATTAATGATAATATCTTTTTTTTCTGTGTAGGAAACAATGAGTTCTATAGGTTTTTGGAGAGCCATGCGTTGGTAATTTTTTGCCCAACCATACGCACAGGTTGGAATTCCTAGAATTCCAACCTGAAAAAAGAACTTCTAGATTATCTAGAAGCCCTTTTTGGGGTCAGCACATTTGACAGAACAACGGTGGCTCGGGTAGCCGAAAAATATTTGAAATATACCAGGGACACCTATAGGACGCAATTGCAATTTAACCCTAGATACGAGTGTCCTCTCACAGTTCCAGAGAGTAAGTGGAGAGCACTCATCCATGAAGGAAAAGAGAAAAGGGCAAAGAAAGAAGGAAAAATGCCAACTGGACCCGCAAGGTAAATTACAACTTTAATTCAATAGCTTTAATTTTCTCTATGTCTAAAATAAAAGTGTGCTACGTCATATCTGAATTTAATATTTTGATGCTAGGTTGCCTGAAACCTCAAAGGAAACCAAAGCTAGGATTGAAAAAAAGGGCCATCACAAGTTAGGCCAAGTTGGCTACTTGAAATTAGCTGCAAGAATTGTAATTAAGTAGCTAAACATCTTATAATTAATTGTATCGCCTTCCAACGTTTTTGTAATCCTATCAAATATGATTAAAAATACACAATCATATGTAATGTAGGGTGATGACTTCGAAACAAAAACTACAGAGGAAGATAAAAATATCGCTTTCCATTTCGGCTATCAAGCCGTAGTTGAACGTCGCATAAGCTTGGGGCAGGTCCCAAGATCCAAAATGCCTGATAAGGTAAAACATTAACCTTTCAATATGTTTTTTTTCATCCATAAATTTAATGTCTAACAACTTTGTTTAAATCAGGGGAGAAACACTACCGACGACGCAAATAACCCAGTTTTAGAGCCAAATGTAGATGATCCTCATGTGCAACCTGATCATTGTAGTAGGGACCAGGCCGAAAATGCTACTATCAGTGAGGGCTGTGACGATAATTAATTTCCACTTATAATTTTTTATAATTATACCTTGATGGTTGTCCTTATAACGTTTTTTGTTTAAATGACAGAGAATGTTTCCCTTGAGGATCTTACCACCAGAGAGGAAGACAGGGCAACAGTCCCAACGGCGACAACTGATGCACCGGGTAAATAATCTCATTGCAATTTTTTTTATTAATATTACCAAACTAGTTCAATGATATTTAAAAACTGACAATTAAAATTTAATATTATCTATTTTTGTAGGCGATGCCCCGTCACTGGATGAGACCAGACATCGTGACTACGCAACTAGGTCAGCGGCAACAACTGGTGCACGAGGTAAATAATCTCATTGCAATTTTTTTTATTAATATTACCGAACTAGTTCAATGATATTTAAAAACTGACAATTAAAATTTAATATTATCTGTTTTTGTAGGCGATGCCCCGTCACTGGATGAGACCAGACATCATGACTACACAACTAGGTCAGCAGTGTGGGTCAAAAGGCACGAAACAGGAGCAGAGCACGATGATATTGATGATGTAATTAGGAGCTTTAGAAATAGGAAGAAGAAAAAGAAAATTTGATAATGTAAAATATTATATTATTATAAGACAAACGTTACCATACTTGGAACGTTTTTTGCGTTATATAAAAAACTCATTTATCATACTATTTTTATGTCAAGCATTAATTGCAATGTTTCCTTGCGTACTTTTTGTTGAATTATTTTTTGATTAGTTATTGAATATTTTTTTTTATGCTCATGAAAGTAAAAAATGAAATATAGATTGGGTATTGGGGAATTGAGAGTGATGTGAGGGGGGGGGGGGAGGGGCCATAAGAGCTTCCACCTTCACGTGGTTGGCCCTGTTTAGTAGAGAATAATTTATTGGAGCGATTTAATCTTGGAGCAAGCCTCCCTCGATCTAGTGTAGCAACAAAAAAGTCACTGTTGACTTAGTTGCTACTCTTTCAGATCGTGGGAGGCTTGTTCCAAGTTCATGCGACTCCAATAAATTGTTCTTGAAATGAAGAGGAGCTTATTCAGGTATGTTTTGACATTTTCAACATATGTTCTAACATTATCATAAGAATGCATCTTAGAGTAAAAAATACTACACCAATTACTTGTATTTATTGTATAGATAATGATGGATTTTGATTGACTTGGCAGTGCAGGTACAAATCCTCTTGCATCATGAGCAATACAACTTGTCAACCGGGGTCATGTCCAGGATATTTTTGCTTGTGCGCTTGACCAGGTTCGTAATGTCACATTTTGTAAGTTCCTTTACAATTCATAATTCAATATTAAGCTTGTTCATGATTATTATCTAGGTTTTTTGTATGTGTTTTTTCATCTATTTGATTGTAAGCAAATCTGCATGTTTCCTGTTGTTCACTATGATTTCTCCCATTACCACTCCCAGGATGAATTCGACTTTATTGTTACATAGGTTACTTTATTGTTACTATGATTTCTCCACTTACGATTTCATAGGTTACATCATGTAAAGTTGTCAATCTCAGGTTGGTGATGAGCTTTAGTTCTCCAGATTTGGGGCTTTTCTGATATTTTCTCCCTCATGTCATTCTTGCATCACCTCGTTGTTTGAGCATGCCAATTGTCTACCACTTGTACCAATTGGCACATGTTAATCTCTGAGTGGTGCCACATTTCACCTATTTTCAGTGAG
>JAXQQM020063058.1:0-56149 GCA_034641835.2 Pinus albicaulis | reverse complement strand
TATAAAAACATTATAAGTATGTATTTAACTTATGCTTATAACATGCTTCTAACATAAATATTAAAATATTATTTATTATTAATATTATTATTATATTAATAAATATTTTTATTATATATATATATATATATATATAGTATGTATATAGTTAATATTATCAATATATTAATAAATATTATTAATATATATTATTAATAAATATTCTAATATTTATTAATAATATTATAATATTATTCATATATATTATTAGTAATTTAACCAACTATGATATAATATATACTATTAATATATTATTAGTTCTTTTGGTTTATTAATAATATAACCATCTATGATATTAATATATTTATAAATATTAAAATATTATTTATTATTAAAGTTGGCGGGGTTTTATTTTTCGGGCGGATGACGTATGCAGGAAAGGTTGTTTTTTTTAATGCAAAGGGTGGTAAGCGGTATACATCGCACCGCTTTTGGGGACGGACTATTTTCAAGTGAAAGCCAGCGATTCCATACCCTTCACGACGCGTGGCGAGACACTATTTGGAAAACCGCTTAGCGATCAGGCGTTATTGTTCAGACATGGGGGTGATGCGATATCGACGACATCCATTGGATGTGAAGGGGTTGATCGGACGGTTGTCGGGGAGGTGAGATGATAGGGAAATATCAAGGGTGGGCCCAATACAATTAAACATGATTTAATCATATCGGGGGCAATTCAATTGGTGGGGTAAGTTATTAATTAACCATGACAGTTAATTAATCCTTTTTTAATGCCGCGGGGAATCAGGGTTCTTAATTACTCGTGGTTTTAACTAATTAATCACAATTAACACAATATTAAGGTTATTTTTCAACCAAAGGGCAGGATATGTAATAATTGGGAGTTTTATATAGTTAAAATAATACGGGATCGGGTTGAATTATATAGTAAATTAAATAATAAAGTTAAAAATTAATATGAAAAAGCGTTAAGTATAAAAACATTAGAAGTATGTATTTAACTTATGCTTCTAACATGCTTCTAACATAAATATTAAAATATTATTTATTATTAATATTATTATTATATTAATAAATATTTTTATTATATATTATATATATTTCAAGTTAATATAATAAAATTATTATATATAATATTTATTTATTGATATATAAATTAATGTGATGGGTAGTGGATATAGGCCTATCAGCGTATATCAAACACATTAGTAAATATAATGTGCTTGTGCTAGTTATATATATTAGCAAATCCTAAATAAATAATGTATTTATATTTTTATTATTTAATAATTATATTTTGTCTATTTATTAAAAATTGTTTTTTTATTAATAAAACACAAAATAAATACACTTTAACATACTATAAATATATGTATATATTTAATAACATTTTTACAACAAAATATATTTAAATTATAAATTAAAAAAAATACATAACTAATAATTATTTGGAAAATTTGAAATTTTATTAAAATAACTATAATAAAAATAAAACATTAATATTCAACCCTTAATCCTTATAATCATTCTTAGATATCTTTAAAAAAACATATAACTAAATTCACTAATGAAAAGGTATCTTAAAAGTTTTGAAAAAATATAATTAATACAAATCTGGAAGAAAAAGAAAAAAACAACTTAAAATTGTATTAAAAAATAAAAATACTAATATTCAACCTTATAATCATCCTAAACATCTCAAAAATAATAGCAATATAAATAATATCAACTAATAAAAAAATTATCCTAAATATCTTTTAAAAATTTAACAATATATAAGCCAATCAACTAATATAAAAAATTCCCAAGGATATTGACTTTAAGTACACAACTAAAATTAACAAATTTCCATGAAAAAATTTAATGGAATCCTTCTACAGGATGTTGAGTTTGAATATACACAACTAAAAGTTAAGTTGGAGTGCTTTCATGTAAAGTATATCTTACAACTCCTTAAAAAAGAAGAAGTTTGTTATGAGTGAACAATTACTTTTAAGGGAGAAGTTTCCAAGGTCTATAGTGTAATAGGCCTCCAAATGTTGATCCTTGGATAATTCGTGGGACAATATTAATCATCATTGTGACTTTTTCTATTTGCGAAAGTTTCTATGTTTATAGTTTTTGGATTGTTCGATGCCAATATTGAAGATATTGTGTGGTTGAAATGTTGAATCCTCTTTTTTGAAATTTCAGATACCCTCACGAGTCTCTTTGTAAATTCGAAGTGTTATGTATCACTACCCAAATAGGAAGAAAATAATTAACCTCATTAGTTTTATGTCTTTTAACCTCATTCAATTTTAATGTTTGAAAAGTTCTATTGGACTTAAATTTATTTTGAAAATTACACGAAAATATTTTTTAAGAAAATAAATAAAGCGTCCAAGGTATCAAATATAGCACACACCGAACAGACTTAAATAATCTATTTATCCAAATTATCTTTAAGTTTTAGAGGCTACTAATGATGAGAATTTAATAGGTAGTAAAATTAATTATATACAATAGGTCTTACTTGACATTTGATTTTAAAATTCCAAATCTAGGCGAGCATTGCACTGGGAAGGTACCTTAAATTATGATTATGCTCAAATTAATCAAACATAACTAGCTATGTTAACTAATCATGAATGAGATGGCTATACTAGTGAGTTAACTAATGATAAATGAGATAATGTAGGTGGGTTACACTCATTTGAAAACTCCTAAATTGAAGGAAAAGTGGGTCAGCTAAATTGCCAAAGAAATGGCTTTAACTAGTGAGAAACCAATGAAAAATTAGTGAAATAAAGAGTGATAATGGTTGGTTAGTCTATAAAATTCCATTGCAAAAAAAAAAAAAATCTTTGTGACGCTTTCTCTAGAAGCGCAAGGATTAATATATCATATATCATTTGATATTATAAATTTTGTATTCTTATTATTGTACCTGTCGTTGGCAGGATACTACGCATCAAGTTTTGCTTGATAGTAACATTTATTCTCTTTGATTAGACATATCTCTTCAATTTTTGTATAGTTTGGCTATAGTTAAGTTTTAATAATTTATTTATTTATTTTTTTAATTTATTTTTCTTGCATTCTATTGGTTTAAGATTTTAAGATGTTATTGCAAATTGCCTTGTAATTCCCGCCATTCAATCGTGCATTCGTTGACGTCCCATATGTAGTCGTACTAGGGAAAATACGTTTGCAAAGCGCTCGTTACAAACATCCGAATCCCAACCCAAGAATTTTTATCAATGCATTAAACAGAGGCATGTCAGGAGTTAATTATGATCGATGTCAGGTCCAACTCTATTGCATTAAATGTTTTATAAAGTAGAGTATGAAGTTTAACTTCGTGACAACCGTCAATATTCTTAGCGAGTTCAAAAATTATACAAAATTGGATTATTATGGTTTTTAAATGTGATCATATCTTCACTTAAAAGTTGACTCCCCACTAAGGAATCGCTTATGGGTTTCGTAGGGTCCTTAGGCAGGAACCACTACTTACAACGTATCATGTATACATGCATTCGACAGAAATACTCTTCTTCACACAGCAAGTGCATAATTCAATTAGTGGTTCTAACATGGCCCAATTGTTATGTGAAGTCCGGATCCGACACCATTTATGGACTGGATTTAATTCCTTTATCGCGCGTCTGTTCTCAATCGGAATCAGAACATTCAAAATGGCCCATTTGTATTCTCAAATTCCGGATCCGGTGCATATTTTAAAAATAGTGTTCGACCGGAATCTTACCACGGTTAACGCACTTCTTTGCATAACCTCCGGCTTATTAACTCCTGGTTCAAGTCTCAACACCATCGCTCTGTTAATAACAAACCATGTAATTAATCCAACTGACAGGGTTCAATATTACCTGTTGCGTTCATTACAGTCAAGCTTAACGCTTACACTGAGGTTCGACAGTATTTATATGAAAAGGGTATAGCTATAGTTCGACTTTCTGACAGAGCCCTTCTCAAAACATCTTACGCCAAGATTCAGGTGTCGACAATCTGGTTTGATAGCCCTGCAACATTTCAATCGAGATAAGGCCTTTACAATCACAGGAGAGCTTCATGAGCACAATTTCAACAAACCTGCTTCTTCGCTTCTCCGCCATAGTGAACATCATCAAGTCCTCTTTCCACCCTTTTCTCTGTCGTATACTGATCCTAGAAAATAGTTTTTCCTTTTAATTGTCCTTTGCGACCCGGCAAGGAAAACTGAGACGCTAAATCCACGGAAGCGGTAGCTCTACCCTTCTTCCATTCGCCCCATATAGCTCTCTCTGACTGGAACTTGACTGGCACGACAACTACGTCTTCTGTTTGGTCGTTATCGATAGTGTTATCACATTTACACATTCCAGAGACATGCTTATCAACAATAGTAGGAAACTCTTCACAAGGATTCCCGTCCTCTTCCTTGTGACAAGCTCAAGTAAGGAGACTGTGTAACCCTGAATTTCCGGCATTCTCTTTCGTAGTTTGAAGCATGCCTTCCGGACCTATTTCCCAATGGAAACAAGGACCGAATGCTTGAGTAGCTTGTTGAATAAGACAGATCAGAACCTGGGCATGCTAAGCACCTCGAAGTTGTGAATATTGAGGGCTTATATCTTCAGTTTACACGAAGGGCCTTCTTATCAGTATTGGATCTTGATGAATGTTACCTTGTGCTTCATAACCTCTAGGTTTATCTCAAACCTGGGTTTAGATGGGTATGGGCTACTATATTATATAGTATGGTTTGATTGTTGTTATACTGGACATGTTATACTCGCACCAGACGGTTTCCAAGTGATCTCACGTTGTCACATGGTTTGCTTTCAAGTTGATCAATCCATGCTTGAGAATTTCATTGATACAGGTAATTGTAGAAAGGCAATTACATTGCAAAGAAAAATTTAGTTTGAACGCGAAGGAGTCAGTTTTAAGTGAAGACCAGTCGTCCCCACAAAGTTTCTTGTTGATGTTGGAGCTTGCAATGCGATCGCAATCGCAATCACATCTTATATTATGTTACAATCGCAAATGGTTCTAGCATGGCCCGATTGTTATGTGAAGTCCGGACCCGATACCATTTATGGATTGGATTTAATTCCTTTATCGCACGTCTGTTCTCAATCGGAATTGGAACATTCAAAATGGCCCATTTGTATTCTCAAATTCCATATCCGATGCATATTTTAAAAATAGTGTTCGACCGGAATCTTACCACGGTTAACGCACTTCTTTGCATAACCTTCGGCTTATTAACTCCTAGTTCAAGTCTCAACACCATCGCTCCATTAATAACAAACCATGTAATTACTCCAACTGACAGGGTTCAATATTACCTGTCGCGTTCATTATAGTCAGGGTTAACGCTTACACCGAGGTTCGACAGTCTTTACATGAACAAGGTATAGCTATAGTTCGACCTTTGACAGAGCCCTTCTCAAAATATCTTACGCCAAGATTCATGTTTTGACACTCTGTTTTGATAGCCCTGCAACATTTCAATCGAGATAAGGCCTTTACAATCATAGGAGAGCTTCATGAGCACAATTTCAACAAACCTGCTTCTCCGCTTCTCCGCCATAGTGAACATCATCAAGTCCTCTTTCCACCCTTTTCTCTGTCATATACTGATCCTGGAAAATAGTTTTTCCTTTTAATTGTCCTTTGCGAGCCGGAAAGGAAAACTGAGACACTGAATCCACGAAAGAGGTAGCTTTACCCTTCTGCCATTCGCCCCATATAGCTCTCTCTAACTGGAACTTGACTGGCACGACAACTACGTCTTATGTTTGGTCGTTATCGATAGTGTTACCACATTTACATGTTCCAGAGTCAAGCTTATCAACAACAGTAGGCAACTCTTCATGAGGATTCTCGTCCTCTTCCTTATGACAAGCTCGAGTAAGGAGACTGTGTAACCCTGAACTTTCGGCATTCTCTTTCGTAGTTTGAAGCATGCCTTCTGGACCTGTTTCCTGATGGGAACAAGGACCGGACGCTTGAGTAGCTTGTTGAATAAGACATATTATAACCTTGGCATGCTAAGCACCTCGAAGTTGTAAAGATTGAGGGCTTATATCTTCAGTTTACACGAAGGGCCTTCTTATCAGTATTGGATCTTGATGAATGTTACCTTGTGCTTTGCAACCTCAAGGTGTATCTCAAACCTGGGTTTAGATGGGTATGGGCTATTATATTATATAGTATGGTTTGATTTTTGTTATACTGGACCTGTTACACTCGTACCAGACGGTTTCCAAGTGATCTCACATTGTCACATGGTTTGCTTTCAAGTTGATCAATCCATGCTTGAGAATTTCACTGATACAGGTAATTGTAGAAAGGTAATTACATTGCAAAAAAAAATTTAATTTGAAAGCGATGGAGTCAGTTTTAAGTGAAGACCAGTCGTCCCCACAAAGTGTGTTGCTGATGTTGGAGCTTGCGATGTGATGCAATCACAATCGCATCTTATATTATGTTACAATCACAAATGGTTCTAACATAGCCCGATTGTTATGTGAAGTTCGGACCCGATATTGTTTATGGACTGGATTTAATTCCTTTATCGCACGTCCATTCTCAATCGGAATTGGAACATTCAAAATGGCCCATTTTTATTCTCAAATTCCGGATCGGATTTCATTTGTTCATCGCGCATCCCAATCCGTCGTACACCAAAACTTGTTTGCGGACGCGATGAGCTATTATGAAATCGATTTAAGGACTTATACCATCTTGGGTTGAGCTAGGGTATTGTACTTTATCTTCATTACTATAATTGTATGAAGTGTACCTTTGTTATTCTAAAAATTGCGATTTCATATATGATTTTCAGATCTAATTTTTCTGATGTATTGAGCATGTTTCATGGATGCTTTCGTAAGTTGACTTACTAGAGCAATGAGACTGAATGCTACATTGGTTTAGCATGCTTAACGAAACTTTTTGCTTTGATCAGAGTGATTTTCAAATCTGTGAATTGAGATAGATCTTGCCGTAGAAGATACTGAAATGACATGTGTGATGTCATTGTGGTGTCTACATTTTTTAGTTCACCTAGAAAAAGTGCTAGACAGATTTGAAGTTTCTTGCAGGCCTTTTGAATACATTTGTTTTAACACTAAGGCTGAAAACTCTCTATAAAAATTCATGGTCTCATATAAGTGAGATGGAAAATTTGGACTGGGAAGATCTTCCAAATCTCTACAATTCAAACAAAAAGTGATAGGCCTTCTGCATCAAAATGCTAGCTGCAATTAGAGTTTTGGACATCAACCATTCATGGTAGAATGGTGAGATCTTCACGATGAAGTTGCTCTGTGGACTGAATACTGTAGTGAAGGAAATTCTGAGTCACCAGCAACCAATCATCGTTAAAGAAAGAGAAATCACTGAGCAGGAGAACCTTTCACAATAACCAACGATAGGCATAACGTACAAGGAAACCAGCTAGGTTCTCGTTGTCATTTTTTCCATCTATGTTGTGAATGCCTATCCTTTTTTGGTACTAATTGATGCATAAGACATATATCTATGGAAAATTGTAGTATACACATGCCATTTTGACTGTATGGATATCTCCCAACATAGAGGTTAGATAGAAATTATAAAAAAAAAAATCATCAACAGAGAAGCATTGTTTACTATAAACATTTAATCATAAGATTTGAGCCAAATACTTAACGATGAGATTAATTACAAAAATTTCCACGCATTCTAAGGCGCAATTATGCAGATACATGATCCATTCCATGAAAGCAAGACAAACCATATGAATGACAAATACAAGAATAGCTAGTTATGGATTTTGACCATGAAAGTAGAAAAAACCGTAGCAATGAAAAATGCAAGAATAACTGGTTATGGATTTTGAGGAATGCCCAACAAAGGGTTTTACATATATGGAGCAAAAGCTTCAAAAAAACACTGCACAAGCAGTCCATACCATTCTTTTACACATGAACCATGCAACCTTGGGTCAGACGCTTGTTGGTAAGTTGGAAATAAGCTAAGCTATATTCCTTCAAAACATGTTATATATTACTTAAAATGAGACCAAAACCTAGCTATCAAGTAGAGAACAGGTCTTAAGTATTGTAACACAACTTCATGATTAATCTTCTATAATAATGAAACAACAAACCAAAGTTTAGAAACAAACCCCACTTCTAATTTCACTAACAATAAGTTCTCTGCCCCATTTGACGATTATCTTTACCTCATCAAGCATGTCCCACTCTTGCCTAGAAGTTCTCTATCTGCATTCCTTGATTTTTTCCTAACTATCACTTAAATGAATCATAAAATCCATTCTCAAGAATGCTCTTGGAACTCTTCAGTAAGGCAGCCTAAATTCACCCTTTATTGCAAAAGGGGAGCACAAAGGCACATGAGTCATGACATTCTCAAGAATACTCTTAGAATTCTTCACTAAGGCAGACTGAATTCACCCTTTATTGCAGAAGGGAAGCACAAAGGCATACTTTAAACGAACATAACAAGTCATAAAGCAAGAAACATATTAATATAATCATCCATGCCAGTAATTAAGTTACAGCTATTAAAAATAGCAACTGTTAACACGAGCGCTCGACAAAGTCCATATAGAACAATAGGTATCAATTGTGACTATGCAATTACAACAACTCCTCCACACACCGTAGGCACCCAAGTGCAGATAAAACTGGATAAGGCCAACATTGGAATTAGTATAGTGGTAAGTGGAAGCAATTTCCATGCAAAAGACCGAGGTTACATAGGCACAAACGTGATTGGGGTATGCCAATGGGCTGACTCCCAACACCTGTACTAAAAAAATGTGGATGTATAGATCGTGAAGATCAAAAATCTATTACCAAGTCACGGGGAGAACATGAATCCCAAGTCTAGTTGTATAGTCCAGTCCTATGTGTTACATCAAAGTGGACTCCAGCTTTCATAAGTGATTAGTGGATGTTGAGTGAATACAAAATTAGACTTTACAACATGAGCCAAAAGCATTGAAGGTACTTTCAAGAAACAGAACAGATAATTTGATGGGTAATATTTCAGAAGCACCAAATTAGATCTATGAGTTGCCAGATGAATCAATAAGTAGAAAAACAGGGCAACGGAAGTTTGAAGTTTTACAAAGGTTTTAAGTTTTATTAACGTTTTTGTTTTATGTTTTAAACATCGCACCATGGAGTTTTTATACTATGGTTGGTTTTTGTTATCACATAGCAAAAAGGTTTATAACCTTTGAATTATATGTTTTAACATTAAAAATGTGCTCATTGTAAGGTGGACCCGAAAAGACAATGCATAGGTTTTAAGTTTAGCTTTATTTAACATTTGTTTCGACTCTGCACCATTTTGGATGTTATTTAACATCTAGCAAATGCTGAAACAATGGTACAGCTATGCATCTTAGCGCCATCTTGCTTTTTTTTAAGTAGTGACTCCACCGTATATCCAAATCAATTGATATATATATTCCTATGTATATAATGCTGGCTAATTTGGATTATTTAGTTATTATTCTTTTAATTCTGGAATATTTATTATTATTTTTTATTCAGAACAATTGGTAATTGGATTAAGTTAATTTTCAAAAAATTTATTATAATTTTTAAGTATTTATATACATCTTTTTCTACATAATTTAATTGGAAATTCAAACTTAATCCTTTTCATACATAAAGTTTTATTTATACATACAGCTTTATTTAAAGATCCCAAATTAAACAACCCTACAACTATAGTTATTTTAATTTTAATTTTTTATTTTCCAAGATGATGATTGCAAATTAAACGACCTTGCAATTCGATTTGTTGCAATTTACAATTTTTATTTCCCAAGCTTGCAGTTCCATCTGTTTATTCGTTCTCTTTCACAAGTTGCATTCATCAACTCATATATATATATATATATATATATATATATATATATATATATATATATATATATATATATATATATATATATATGTGTGTGTGTGTGTCGAGCGCGCGATAATAATATAAATACAATTTATATACTTTTTCTATAGATCAATATTTAGTTAAATAATCACTTTAATATATTTTTAAAATATATTATATTATTATACATTTTCATTACTATAAAATATTTTTTTTAGATTTTATTATTACATATTTATAATTTAAAGTAGACTCAAAGTTTACAAATTATATATTTAATAAATTAATCCATACACACACATATATATATATATATATATATATATATATATATATATATATATATATATATATATATATATATATATATATATTTTGATTTTTTTAACTTAAACTTCATTTATATATTCAAATTGTTGCTTCTTTTATAATTTATTTTGACAAATATAACATTTTTATATATATCAATGTATTTAGCTCCTTAAAATTAGTTTAAAAAAAAAAACCTATATTTAATAAATTAATCCATACATATATTAATAATGGAATAATTTTTCTGTAGATCAATACTTAGTTAAATAATTACTTCAATATATTTTTAAAAATATATTATATTATTATACATTTCCATTACTATAAAATATTTTTTTTTACATTTTATTATTACATATTTATAAGTTAAAGTAGACCCAAAGTTTATAAATTATATATTTAAACAAAATATCATAGTTTATATATAAATTGATATCAATTAGCAATGTTTATAAAATATCTAATATGAGATGGATCGCCATATTATTTCTTTCTAAACTAACAACTAAAATCACAACACTAAATTCAATTTTATAATTTTACTTTAATTTAACTATATCTGATTGTATTATAAAACAAGTGTAACTATATTATATAAAAAAAAGTAGAAATTGAAAAATATAATTAATCAAAAAACACATCCCTAATGAATAGAATATCAAATCTATCCAATATCTAAAAAAATCAAATTAGTTAACTAAATTATATTATTAAATTTTGGAATATATAATGAATACATCAAATATATGACTATACAAAATATTAAACAATTTTAATCGCTATATACGATGCCATATAATTATATTTATATAAAAAAAAAACATTAGAAATTGAAAAATGTAATTACAAAACAACATTCCTAATGAGTAAAATATTGAATCTATCCAATATCTAAAAACTCAAATTGGTTTACTAAATTACATTATTAAATTTGGAAATACACATTAAATATATCAAATATATAACTATACAAAATATTAAACAATTTTAATTGCAACATTTCTAAATTTACATTAAGTAGCAAGTAGTAGCTACTCTGCCATACTCATATTGATTCCAAAAATAAGCTAAGCATATGTATCAAATCTAATATACACATCAAATGCATATGCTCATGGGTCAACACAAAAGTTGTTTCACTATAATTTAGATAGATTTAAACTACTACTAAACTCAAATTGCAACAATTATTTCTAATTTAGTTTAACCATACTTTATTACAAAACAAAACTTCATAAACATGCTCAAATTCAAATTGAAACGTTTCTATAATTGGATTAAGAGACATGTAATAATAGCCATAATAGCTATCCATAGACATTTCCAACATCACATTGCAACATTACTATATTTAAACTAAGCGGCAGGTAGTCGCTACTTGTAGCCCTGTTTATTTATGTTTTCACTTTAGTTAAATGTATGAACAAAAACACAAAGGTGACTGTATTCCAATCCTTTTCATGTAACTACCATCAAGGTTTAAGATATATAACATTGGTTTTGAAACTATTGATATCCTGATAAAAATTTGACATCCACCACAAATTGCGCTGTCTGCAAATTCCACCGAAATAAAAATCAATTTATACAATGTGAATCGATGTATTAGTCGTGCACGACAAGCAAAATGAATATCAAATATTAAACCAAATTCCATGAAATTATACATTCATTTTTCAAAAATTTTATGATTTTTCATGATTTTAATGTAAGTTTGAACTTTTACCAAAATTCCATGAAATTATACATTCATTTTTCAAAAAAATTATGATTTTTCATGATTTCAATGAAATTTTGAACTTTTTAAGTTTTACCAAATTTTAAAACAAAGTTCCATGAAATTATACATTCATTTTTCAAAAAATTTATGATTTTTCATGATTTTAATGAAAGTTTGAAATTTTTTTAAGTTTGAACTTAAGTCTTATTGGTATCTTCCCAAGGCACCGACCGCAATAAAAATCAATTTGTACAACACAAATCAATGTATTAGTCATGCACGCAAAACCAAAATGAATATCAAATATTAAACCAAAGTTCCATGAAATTATACATTCATTTTTCAAAAAAATTATGATTTTATTATTTTAAGGAATGTTTGAACTCGATGTATTAGTCATGCACACAAAACCAAAATGAATACCAAATATTAAACCAAAGTTCCATGAAATTATGCATTCACTTTTCAAAAAAATTATGATTTTTCATGATTATAACAAATGTTTGAACTTTTTTTAAAGTTTGAACTTGAGCTCTTATTGGTCTCTTCTCGAGGCATCGACTGCACAAACAGTATGAAAAACTAGGATATAGATAGATGATGAACAAGTTTTTTCTTGGTAAAGTTTCCTTGTAAATTAATGCTAGGATTACCTATCATTATTTCAATAACGATAAATGTTTAATAAAAAACTCTTTTCACTATACAAAGATGCATGCTTAACTCTTTTCGTCATACAACTATTTAATAATTATATAGAACAATGCATTTTCTCTCGACTTCCAGTGCCACCAAAGTTTCTCTCAAACTACCACACACACGCCACATACACCGCCATTGCCATGCACATGTTGGTGTCACCTACACCACCTTGCAACAACCTTGAAAACATAGGGGTTTGGATGTTTCTTCAAGGTTTGGATGTTCAATCATGTCTTGCAAAAAGAGGGGATTGGATGTTTCTTTAAGGTTTGGATGTATAATCCTGTCTTTATTTCGCAGGGTATCAGGCTTTAGGTTTGGATGTTCAATGTTGTCTTTCCTTCGCAGGGTATCAAGATTCGTTGGTGGAGATCAAACAAACACCTTTGAATCCTATGCTTCTTGCAATTTCTAGTCCGCTTGTAAGAGAGCTCTTTAGCTCAAGTACCGGGATTTCAGGTATCAGGCTCTGTTGTTGGAGAGAAAAAAAACCCCTATGAGTGGAGAAAACGAACCTCAATGAGTCCAAGAAGAACTACCAGAGACATCTCTTTAGCTCATGTACTAGGCTTTCAGGTATCAAGCTCTTTCACCATCTGGGCTTAGCTCCTCCTGCAAACAAAGGATTTTCGAGACAGTATTTTCCAGTAGTTCCATCCTCCCCATTAGCTACTTAGTATTCCAGGGTTTTCCATCGTGCGTTCTATTAGGTAGGTAACATAACTTTCCTTCCATTTCATGTTCTAAATTAGCTAAACATCCTTTTGGACATCATAGCAATTTTAGAAGCTCCTAATGTTGCATTATGAGTAGTACTAATTTTTAAAATTTAGAACACAAAATTATCAGTTGTACTGACCGTTAAATTTAGAACACAAAATTAATTCTTTTAGTGACTAATTTTGTAGGGTTTAAAAGGCACACGGTAAATGGCTCTCGAAGAAGTTGAAAACTTAAGGCATATAATATTCCTTTGCAATTCTTCACGACTAGAGACGATTTGTATATAATCCTACATACCACCAGTATGCCTTAGACTAGTGTCCTTAGAAAATTGAAATTCCTCATCATATCCCAAAAGGAGGAAGGTAAATTAGCGATGATACATGCTGGCTATTTATATACATAGTTTTTTCAGAACTTCCAAAACTAGAGTTTTCATCCTCAGCCAAAATTCAAGTGTTTCACGCATTGGCTTACTTGGGAACCCAAGATGGTTGTTTCATTGACCCACGTTTCTAGTTTCATTGTACGAAAATTTCCACATTCCAACAGGTTTCATGCTATTGCTATTTTAAACCAGGCCAAAAGTTGTACATAATCTGGAAGCCATTACTTACATGCATTTTGGTATTTATTTTTATACGTCATTTTAGCTATAATGGACAATATGTTTTTATCATATGCAGATAATTTTTCTTTTAAATTTCCAGAATTAACTCAAAATCCCTTCCATATATCCTTTATCTGTTAAAGATTAATCGTTAATCAATTGCTAGTTTCGAATTAGTTCGGTTGTTAGTTTAGAATTAGTTCTAGTCAGTTTTATTATTTCTTAACTGACATCTATGCATATATATATATATATATATATATATATATATATATATATATATATATATATATATATATATATATATATATATATCTCATAATAAAAGATTCACCATGTGTGCTTTTTCAGCAATCGGTTTTGTTTTCTTCTCTCTTCTTGTCTAAATTTTTCATGGTATCAAAGCAGGTTGCTCTACCATTTCATGAGAGTGTGAGAGTGTCTTCACAGTGTTTGTTGAAGAGATTCGTGTAGTGCTGAAGAAGTAGTATTTCAAAACGCCGCTGCCAGAATCGTTCTAACTGCTCGTTGAAGAACCATTCCTGCCACTCGTTGAAGAGAGAGAAAGGACCTGCCAGAAAGGGACATTATCATTGTTTCATCCGAAAGGAGCCTTACCGCTCTACATATGTGAAGAGGACGGTGTAACTGTCACCGTTGTTGCGTCCGAAACAAGCATTTCCACTCTTCGTATGTGAAGAGGATAGAGTAACTGTCAGATAGAAGAATTGGCACGCCAAGCTAGAGAGAAATGGATGTTTCCACTGCCGCTGCGTTCGAAAGAAAGGAGCCTTGCCTCTCTCGCGATTTGGATTCCAGCAAAGCTAGAGAAAAAGGGATGTTACCACTGCTGCTGCATTCAAAAGAAAGGAGCCTTGCCTCCCTCACGGTTTGGATTCTGTTTTGAGATTTGGTATGTGAAATATTGCAAGTCTTACAAAACACTTAAAGAAAGAAATAAGTTTTCTTATACTTGGGCTAATTTTTCAGAGAGAAATTGTTGCACTTTTGTTGTAGTGTGAGTCTCCATAAAAATATACTGTTAAATATATTATCCCTGACCTTGATTTTCCGGAAAAATATTCGGCCTATTTAAGATTTTTCTGGTTAAGGTGTTTTTTTCTATGTTCTGCAAAGAAAGCTTATTTATTTTTAATACTCAAGATAGAAAGATGTCAATCGAAGATGTAATGTTTGCAGAAAAATATCTCGTGGTTCTTGTATTCTATGTTTCTTTAGCAGTGTAGAGGCTCTTGTTTTCTGCTAAAGACAATACAAGTTTTGTTGTAAAAATGTGTCATATTTCTTATTGTTTTAAACATGGCTTCAACAAGCCAGTTTGAAATCCCTACACCATTATTTAGTGCGAAGAATTATGATTTTTGGAGTCTTAAAATGCAAGCATGATTACAAGGTTTAGGTTGTTGGGAAACTGTAGAATTGAGGTTCACAGAACCTAGTGCAAATATAATTTTTGGAATGAGTGCTACTCAAAGAAAACAATTTGATGAACTTAAATAGAAATAAGGTAGAGAAAAGTCGTGCATTTTAAATTCCTTATATGACTCTATTTTTCCTAAATCACTACTGATAAGACTGCTAAATAAATATGGGATATACTTAAGGTTGCTTATCAAGGAAATGGTAAAGTAAAAATGGTAAAATTACAGACTCTCAGAACACAATTTGAAATACTTAAAATGACTGAATCAGAAATCTTTGTTCAGTTTATGACTAAAGTTATGGGTGTTGTTAACCAGCTTCAGATGAAGAGTGAAGAACTAGAAGATAAAATAATTGTTGAAAAAGTTCTTAGATGTTTGCCTAAAAAATTTGACATGATAGTTACTGTTTTTGAGTCGAGAGAATTAAAAAAATTGTCTGTGGAAGAATTAACTGGTTCTTTGTTGGCTCATGAAGAAATAATTAATTTCGTTATTAGTACTTTAGAGCATACTTCAAATCTAAAGCTTCTATGGGTAGAGGTAGAGGCAGAGGTGTTCGTGGAAAGAGAGGAAAAGGAAGAGGACAGTCTCAGTATGATGATAGATCACAAGTAACTCAAACACATTCAAAGTAATCTGAAACTGATCATGGTCGTAGGTGGATATATAAATAAAAAATTCAATGTCACTATTGCAAAAAATATGGCCATTATAAGTCTGAATGTTGAAAATTACAATATGTTCTAAGTAAAACAAATCCAATGTCACAAAAATTGAATGTGAAACATCAGATGCTTTATTTTTGGCATGCCAAGTGATTATGCAAGTACCTAATAAATATGTTTGGTTGGTAGTGTTAGGCACCTATAATAATTTTTCAAATCAAACAGGTGGCTAAATATGTTTCTGAGCCTTCAAGAGAAACATTTTCTTTGAAAATCTATCATTCTTGAAGCCTTCATGTGTATTCTATCCTTCAAAATTATCTTCACTGTTGTTTCCATTGATGAGCCCTACTGTTTTTTGTAAGAAACTGTTTTCAAAAGGCCTCCATTTTCTCCTTTTCACTCCCACAAAATCCCCATTTTCATCCTTGTTTCTTTCAAAAAATCCCTCAAAAAACACCCTCATTTAACCTCTAAATCCTCCTAACCATCTTAAAACCTGATATTCTCACTTATTTGGTTTTGAAAATCCCCTCTTTCATCTATCGGAATCATTACTTGGCCTTAAAAATCCTTGTTTTTGGCCTAAAACACCCTTTTGCATTATAAAGTTTTTTAGCCCCCAAGGGCTTATGGCTTTAAAACCCCCTGCCTCATATGACTATAGCCCCGCAATCGGGCACTAAAGGGCCAAGAAACCCCCATTCAAACCTTGTCTTCTGTTTATTTTATTATGTCCCGTCGTTATGGTTTGAAATAAATCAGGACCGTTGATCTACAGAGATCAACGGCCATCGGGCATCCTTCCTCCACTCATTCACCCGCTCATACGCTCCTCATCCATTTCAACTTTGAATCCCCGTTGCCCGATCATCAGATCCGACGGTTCACATTTAAACCGCCGTTCACCCCGTGACAAAGCCACCTTACGTCACTACGTGGACCCTACCTACCTTTCCGCCCGTGCACCTTATCCTTCGTCGTGCTCTCCCACAACCGTTGATCTGCGGCCTTAAGATCAGATGGCTGACGCGCAATATCACGTAATTTTTGCGCCCAAGTTTAACGTTTCAAAATTGCGTGATATGGGCGGTTTTTATTTTCCACGTGTCAATCAGTGTATGGAATCACACTCCAAAAGGAAATACTGCCTCCCCCCCATATTCATCGCGTGAAAACCATTACCGGTTTTCTTCCTAACCGCTGCCCTCTGCATAGTTGCCTTTTGAGTTTTTCCCAGCCGTAGATCTCTGAGATCGGACGGTTCTGATTTAATCTCGCCCCCATCCATTTTCCTTTCATTTGTTCTAATCCAATGGCCCCTATCCGCCGTCGCGCCTAGACCTCTGTTTACACCTAGTTAGCTGCTCTGCCAGGATTTTCCCCCATTTTTCCGTTGCGCTCACATTTCTCCTCACTACTCTTCCACCCTCACGAGCCTTCGAAGAAGTCATCCCCACTCCCGCTGGTTTTCATAATGTGTTTTTCATTTTTTGCAGGTTTCAAAGTGGTGATGAATCCATACAGTTTTCACAGTCACAGTCATGGTGAAAGACCATCGCACAGCCGAAGATAACAGAAGAAGAAATCATAGAGGAGATTTAATGATATGTTTTATTGAAGATCGTGATTATTAACCCTGACATAAACCCTCTGGCGCCTCTGTAACCTGTATATTCACACAAACAGGCTAGCAGAAGTCAAAAGAGTATCAGAAGAATATCAAAAGGATTAGTGCACGATATTGAAAAATTAAGTATCTAATCCACGGCTAAGGACAAGGAAGCAAACTTAATAAATCTCAGACCATAAAATAAACAAGTCATATCAGTGTTTCAAAGAAGTTATATCAGTGATTTAATATCAGCAGAACATTCTTTTCCCTAAGAAGGACCAATTCACACGGCCTACTCCATTCCTCATCGAGCACCAGAACAGTTATTACTCTGAAAAAAGTCCTTAACATTGTCAGTGCATTAGTTATAAGGCATGGAAAACCTACAAGACAATCTTCACCTTACTTGTTTCAGAGTATAAACAGAGTACCAACAGCCAGAGAGTACTTCAAAGGAACATACCTGAAGTTATTGTCAATTTGACAAAAACTTCTGAATCGACTAAAGGGTACTGAAAGTTAATGTGAAAATATTAAACAGAATGGGCTCTAAAGACATTTCTCCCTCTATTTTCAATGAATCATTTAAATACTATCTACCACTACTATCACTCATTATCCTATAAGAACCCTTGTAAAATACATTGAAAATGTTGGTTGGTTGGGATTTTATTGACTGTTTGAACTGTTATTGAAGGGAAGTAGCTAAATAGTTTGTAATATAGTAGGCTGGGAACTCAAGTTTGGACTGTAAAAAGCCACTGGACTCAAAGTATGTGACTGGTTTTGCAAATCAATTGAATAAGAAGATTCACATGATCCTGGTCTATATTATTGGTGATGTTTTCCTTACTATAATTGTCTCCTTTCATGTTTTTTATTACTGTCCATTATTCTCTGATAAATAACAACAAGTATAGATTAGGACATACTGTTGGAAGTACCCTAAATCTCACTGTTAAGCTTTATCTCTATGTTTTCCTCTGATTGTGTATTTAAGAATAATTCTATAGAGTATAACCAATCAAGGAACGTTGATGAGCCGATGTCTTGCTGTGTACAACTTGAAACATTGTTCTTGAAAGATATTTTCATTTCATGCTAAGTAAAAGATTAAACTAGGGAAGTATATGGTTATCCCTGTCCTCTTGTTTCTTCTCCAATAGTTTGTCTTGAAAATTTCCCTGGGGGCTAGTGTCAAAAGCAGAGAAGGTTAAAAGTCTTTCTCTAATCTTAGGCCTTGCTCTGTGTTTAATCTTAAATGTTTTCTACTTTCTGAAGGCAGTTATGAGGACTGCTAGATTGTTTCCATTGAGAGTATGTTGAAATCAGGTTAGGTTAAAAGTCCTTACTTGATCTTAAGCTACCCTTTGTGTCTTTATTGAGAGTTTCCTTTGTGACCATGTCAAAAGCAGGATAGGTTAAAAGTCCTTACCTAATCTTAGGCTGCACTTTGTTTTCTTTCTTTCACCTCACTTCTTAATGTTCCATCTCACCACCTATCTAAAGAGATCCTCTGGTATAGATGACTTGCCCTATGGAAACCCTTGGATAGTTGTTATGCAAGTAAACCCTTTTATGAATCCATAGCCCAATGGATTGGCACTCCTCTCGACCTATCTTCCCATGTTGAACATCCTACTACTTAGTTCCTTCTTCACTTCACATAACCTTCTCAATTAATGATATCCAACCAAACAAACAAAATAAACCCGTGTGCTTCATAACTAGCCTAATACTTAAACTAAACTTAAAGATATATCATCCTTTACATTTATAGAGAGATCCCTCTCTGGATCCAGGAGGGCTAGATCCTAGGATCCCAAAGTGGTTTGATGTTGTCTTGTCTTTTGGTTTTGCCAATCTGGCCAAAACACAGGAACCCCAACATAATGGTGACTCCACTGGGGAAGTTTTGAGTAGATTATACCTGATACACTCTTAGGGCCTCAGAAATCCCCTTTATTCAAGAATATTTGGTGTGTTAGCCTGTTGAGTCACCAACATAATGGCGACTCCACTGGGGACAAAGAAGACCAATTAGCCTCGATTTGGTATAGATTGTTGATGGTGGACATTAGCCTGCTTCAAAAAATTTTAAACCCTCCACCTGGTGACTCCACAGTTCCTAAATGACCAAAATACTCCACTGGTGATCAGTAGGCCTCCTGATTATCTCTTTTTTCACAAGACTCCAATGGGAGACTAGTTTCCATCACAACATTATCCATACTAAAGGTAACTCTGAGGAGTAAGCTTCTGTATTTAAGGATAGTTTTCCTCTTAAATATTGTCATATCTAGCTAGCTTTATCCTTTTTGGATCTGAAACTTAACATACTGGCTTCAAGAAGAATCCATACCAGAGCTTGTCCTGATCCAAACCCCCCTGAAATAGTTGACAATCCAGAAAGAATTCTTTGGAAGTCTCTCACATCTAGGGATCCAACTATTGTCAGACCCATTCATAGAGCTAACTCAGCACCTGAAAACCTTGCAGCTCTATCAGATACTCAAGTTGATTTAGATTTACCAAGCAATTTTCCAAGAACTAAGTCATTCAGTGGTGTAGATCAGACAGACTTTGAGCCTCCAAGTTCACCACCACATAGTGGTCATCATATTAGTGACAGAGAAACCCCTCCATCAACACCTCCTAATATCCACTTCATTCATAACTTAGGTCTCTCTCACCCTAAGTCTGCTCAACAATCTGTGGTAGGTCCAAGCAGTTCTGCCATCCATATACCTGCTGCTCGAGCTACTCCTTTACTTCCACAAGATCCTGCCATGGCAACCTGGTATGACCCCCTAGTACTACCTGCTCAATTAGTTGCTTTACCCCAAGGATATCAGACCTCTATTCCATTATATGAAGCCATAGGCTCAATCACTGCCTCACAACACATAGACAAAATGAATGACTATTGTGATAGAAATGAGATAGCTGATGAGACAATAAAACTCAGGCTGTTTGCTCAGAGTCTTGGGGGAGAATTTAGGAAATGGTTTAAAAATCTAGCTCCGCATAACATCCATGACCTTCCTGCCTTTCATCAATTATTTCTAAACAAGTGGGAATTCGGGAAGAACCCTCTCCAAACCTTGTCTGAATATGAGAACATTAAGAGAAATGTGGGGGAAGGGGTCCAAGAATATTGTGCTAGGTACAATAGTATTTACAACGCTTTACCAGCCCACATGAAACCTCCTCAAGGGTTAGCCCTCATGAATTTCCCTGATGGATTTGACCCTGAGATGGCTTACCAGCTAAGGGAAAGAGACTGCAACACATTAGAGGATATGCAGAAAGGGGCAGTGAGTGTAGAGGCAAACTTAATTGCCAAAAGAGCCAGGATGAGGGCTGAAAAGAAGGTAACCTATAGGGAAGACACCACAGCTTCTACATCTGATTCCAAATTATATGATCTAGCCAAAAACGTGGGTAGGATAGAAAGAATGATGGAGAAATTGGCTATCCAAGCCAATAATCATAATAGAAATCAGTCTCGAAACTAGAACCAAAACTTTAGGAGAAACACTCCTCCCAATAGACAAACAGATTCTGACCAACAAATCGTACCTCCATTCCAAGAAAATTTCCTTGATGAGGATGAGGGAATAATAGAAGAGTAAGAGGGAACTGTTATAAGCATGATGGAAGTGGATAACCAAGATCACACATTATTCACAGAGGAAAACTAGATCTCATACACACATTGGGACAAGGAAGGGTTGGAATCTAAGGACTATAAGTTAGGATTCAAGAATTCCATCATGCAGGTCCGAGAACAATATGATCTTAGAAGCAAAAAGAACCCAGAATCTCCCAAATCAAAAACCTCTGAAACCACTATTAAGAAAAGGCCTGAAAATACTCCTAAAGGGACTGATAAAAGCAACAAAACAACAGCTGAGAGTTCTGGAAAAACAAGGACAAAGACATCCAAACCATTGATAAGCCAAGACTAGAAACTAGTAGCACTAGCATTTCAGTTGGTGCCCCTGAAAAAATAGTGTCAAATAATGTACATAGTGAGAATCAGCAAGTTAATTTTGCTAATAAAATAGTGACCAAAAAAACAGATCTGAACCTTTCAAAGAGTTAGTTTCCTTTCAATTTGGAGAGTGAAATTGCCAAAATCAAAATTTCTATCCCTCTTACTGAGTTGGTCACCCAAGATGTATATAAATGTTAAGTTTTGAAAGCTTTAAAATTAGGAGAAAACAATGACTCCGTTAACTTGAATGATGATCAACAAGCTCTCTTGTTTGGCCCAAAAATTGAAGGGAAATTTCAAGAAGGAGTAGTGCCTCCTTTCTATGTCAGTCTAAATATCCATGACAAAATCCTACATAATGCTATGCATGACTTAGGGGCTTCACATAACCTCATGCCAAAAGTGATCATGGAAAAATTAGGCCTAGAGATAACCAGACCATATAAGGATTTATATTCTTTTGACTCTAGCAGAGTGAAGTGTTTGGGCTTGATCAAATATCTCTGTGTAAATTTGACCCAAATCCTAGCCAAGTGCATGGTAATGGATGTTGTAGTGGTTGATGTACCTCCCAAGTATGGCATGTTGCTGTCAAGATCATGGGGTGCTAAGCTACAAGGTACAATGCAAATGGACATGAAATATGCCACTATCCATGTTTTCAGCCAGCTTAGAAGACTATATAGGGAAGCACACATTAACTTTATGGTAAGCAGCCCAGAGAAACCAGAAAATTCCCCCCTCTAATCTGTCCATACAGACCTAGACTCTTTTATCCTTTACAATGATGAGTTTACAGATGAGCAAGAACTAGAGAATAAAAATTCAAACAACAGAGTAGAGGCCACAAATATAAACATAATGGCAGCTCTGGATACAGAGGGAAACAAGGGAGAAACATTTCAACAGTTTGCAGAATTATAAAATCAGAACCAAGACTGTAGAGAGCAAATTACGCATCAGCCTGCTGACCTTAGGAAACAAGATGACAGTAAGGAGGAAACTGATAACAAATCTGCAAAAAATCCCTTATGGAGTATGAGCTTTGATGGGTCTTGCACTAAAAGGAATGCAGGAGCTGGGGTATGGTTGCACAACACTGAAAACAGTTATGCTGAGAGCCATGCATTCAAGTTAAATTTCAAATGTAAAAACAACATATCAGAGTATGAAGCACTCCCCTTAGGATTACATCTATTGAAAAAACTAGGAGCCAAGAGGATATTTTTTCATGGAGACTCAGAACTGGTCATCAAACAAATAAATGGAGAGTATACTACCAAACATCCTAGGTTAAGGGCATATAGGAATGATGCCATGGATATGTTGAAAACATTTGTAGAATATGAGCTTGTGTTTGTCCCTAGAAGTCAAAACATACTTGCCAACGGATTAGCTTGTGCTGCTAGTTCATGTCAAAAACCACTCACTGACAAACAAATCATTGTCCAAACAAAATACAGACCAGCAGTACCAGATAATGAAAAATATTGGCAAGTCTTTGAGGGTGATAAACAGATAGAGGATTTCCTGCTTTCCAGGAATGAGTTTGAATTTCAAAATTCAAACCCCAAGTCTGATGAAAGTTGTTTGGATGAAAAGCCTCTTGATGATGAAGAGCCATTCCCTATTGCAGAAATAAACATGTTGACCAGAGAATTTGAAAATCAAACAGAGGAACAAATGAATGCAGATAAGGAGGACATAGAGGTACTACAGTCCAAAGAAAAAGGTATACCCCAAGGGCTGGCCCCTCTAGAAGACCTCTTTGATTACAATGACGTGGAAAAGAAGCCAACAATAGAACCCACTGAGTCTGATGTTGAAGAATGCAATATACACAGCAAAGACCAGCCTAAAATGATCAAATTATCTAAAACATTGCCAACACACATCAAAAGGAAATACATTGATTTATTTAAAGAGTTTGTTGATGCTTTTGCTTGGAGCTATGAAGATTTGAAGGCCTATGACACAGAGATCATCCAGCATAAGATTCCATTGAAATAAAACCAGAAACCTTTTAGGCAAAAGCTATGCAGAATAAACCCTGTACAATTACCCCTGGTAGAAAAAGAAATTAAGAAAATGTATGAGGCTGTAATCATAGTCCCTGTGAGGTTTTCAGAATGGGTGTCTAACCTTGTGGTTGTAAGGAAAAAGATAGGAGAAATTAGGATGTGTATTGATTTCAGAAACTTAAACAGAGCCTCACTAAAGGACAATTACCCCTAACCCAAGATGGAACACATCCTACAAAGGGTAGTTGGTTCAAGGAGGATTTCACTGCTAGATGGTTTTTCAAGATACAGTGCTCCCAGAGGATCAGCTTAAAACAGCTTTCACCACTCCGTGGGGTACCTTCATGTATGTGAAGATGCCTTTTGGATTAATGAATGCTGGTGCCACCTTTCAAAGAGCCATGGACATTGCATTCTCAGAAGAAATAGGTCACTTCATTGTAAGTTACCTTGATGACATTACAGTTTACTCCAAAACTGATGAAGAACACCTTAAACATTTGAGAAAAGTCTTTGAAAAATGTAGAAGGTTTGGGCTATCTTTAAATCCCAAAAAGACAGTGTTCGGTCTCCAAGAAGGTAAACTTCTTGGTCATATTATATCTGAGAAGGGGATTAAAATAGACCTAAAAATGGTTGAGGGTATATTTCAGATTAGCCACCCAAGAAATATCAAGGAACTACAGTCTTTCATTGGGAAGATAAATTTCTTAAGGAGGTTTATACCCAACCTAGCAGAAATCCTTAGAAACATGACAAACATGCTAAAGAAAGAAGTAGGAGTTAAATGGACCCTAGAAGCCAAAAAGTCCTTTGAACTGGTAAAACATGCACTCACCCGAGCACCAGTTCTCATCAGCCCTAATTTTACTAAGGATTTCATCATCTTCTCATTTACATCGGAACATACTGTGGCTATTGTCCTGTTACATAAAAATCCAGAAGGACTAGAGCAGCCAATTTCATTTTCCAGCAAGGCATTAAGAGATGAACCTCTGAAATATAATATCATGGAAAAATAGGCTTATGCTTTGATAAAGGCCTTGAAGGATTTTAGGGTTTATATCTTACATTCTCATATTATTGCCTTTGTGCCTAATATAGTGGTAAAAGACATTTTTTCACAAGATCCAGATGGAAAAAGAGGCAAGTGGATTGTTGTGATACTAGAATATGATTTGGAAATCAAAACCACTAAACTCATCAAGGGTCAAGGCTTAGAAAAATTAATGGCTGAATCTAACTTACAAGCCCTTGACATTAATATGGTAGATTCTTTGGATAAACAGGAAGGATTTCCAGCTCCCATTGTTGAAGAACAGTTCCAAAACTCACCTTGGTATGCTGATATCTTATATGTGCTTCTCAATCTAAATGTTCCTCCTGATTTATCTAAGACAAAGGCAAGGTTTTTAAAGTTTAAAGCTAGAAATTATTGTGTTTTAAATGAATGCTTATATTGGAAAAATGCCAATGGTTTATTGCTTAAATGTTTTCCTGAAGTTGATGCAGATAGGATCAAGCATGAGTTTCATGAAGGAGAGTGTGGAGGCCATCTCTATTGGAAAGCCACTCCCAATAAAATCCTTAGAGCTGGCTATTACTGGCCCACCCTCTTCCAAGATGTCCACAAAATGATAGTTGCCTACCACAAATGCCAAGTCTTTGAGGGAAAAATAAAACTCCCCCCTTTACCTTTACAACCAGTCACTGTTGAAGCTCCTTTTCAATAGTGGGGCCTAGACTTTATTGGAGAAATCCATCTTGCTTCATCTGCCCAACATAGATGGATACTCACAGCCACTGACTATTTCACCAAATGGATAGAGGCCATCCCTTCTAGGAATTCCACAGACTCAGTTATCATAAAATTCCTTGAAGACCAGATCCTATCTAGATTTGGCTTCCCTAGGAAAATTATCACTGACAATGCTGCTGCATTTCATTCCAAAAATATGATTGATTTTTGCCACAGGCATCAGATTCCACTTGGTCATTCTACTGCTTATTATCCTCAAGGTAATGGGCTAGCACAATCATCAAATAAGAGTTTGGTAAACATCATCAAGAAGCTCCTGGAAGAAAATAAGAAGTCATGGCATAATAAGTTAGTGCATTCTTTATGGGTAGACAAATTGACAACAAAGAAATCTATTGGAATGTCTCCCTATCAGCTTGTTTATGGAGCATATGTAGTATTCCTTACCAGTTTAGGGGTGCCAGTGATAAAATCGGTCCAAGAAATACAGTCAAAAGAATACAACATGGTAAGGAGGATCAGTCAGACCATACATCTCCAGAAAACAACCAAGAAGTCTACAACAGAGCTTAGAAGGTGCAAGAGAACATCAAAAATTTGTTTGATAAGAGGACAAAGGCCTGTGATTTCAAAATTGGGGACAAGGTACTCAAATGGGACTCTAAGAGAGATGATAAGGGTAAGCATGTCAAGTTTGACAGTCTATGGCAAGGCACTTACATCATTCAATCTGCCATTGGTCCCAATGCATTTTTTCTACAAGAATTGGATGGTACAGATCTGCTTGGCGGTCTTGTCAATGGCAGGATGCTCAAGCATTATTTCTGCTAAACCTCAGTTTAAGTTTTCACTTCCATTGTAAATATCATTTCTCTGTTTTGGTTTTTGAAAAAAAAAAATACACAAAAAAATAGAAAGGAAAGGTTCAGACAAGCTCAAATCTTGAACCTATGAAGTTCAAAAAGAATGGCACAAATTAGGTCAAAACCTGAGCCAGAGCAAAGGGAAAGGGCTGGTTCTAACATGCTCAAAACTTGAACCAACAAAGAAAAATAAGACAGCTCTAACTGGGTCAAAATCAGAGCTGAAATGAAGAAAGAAAGGTGACTCTAAAAAGCTCAAAATCTGAGTCACAAGAAGAAGGAAGGATGCTCCTAATTTTCAGAATTTTAAGCCTTCACAATTTTGTTTCAATTTTCTACAAAGTTTTAGTTCATGTGTAGCTTGTCTTTATGCCATGGACCCATAGCAAATCAGACAGCCTAATCCTGGTTTGGCTGTGTTTTCAATTTTTGTTTTAGAATATAGAGAATGAAAATCTACCAAACTGTTTAATCCTGGAAAATATTAGTCTAGGTAGAGAAGCTATGAGTCCAACTGCTTAATCTGGTCTCATGGAGGAATAAGGGTAGAATTATATTAGTTTTTGCTTTCAATAAAAAATGATGATGTGAAAGGTCTGCAAGTCTAAGTGCACCTTGAATAAAAAATGTTAGGACAGTAGGATGGGTAGGTAGTTGTTTGGGGAAGTATTGCTGCTAATATAATGCTTTCACTTATGTAGTAGCTGATCAAAGAAGAAAAAGTGGGTCAAGTACTAGGATCCGGCCTACTTCCAAAGATTATATCTAAGATTCTTAACACCTTCAAGAATATGCCATCCCCATGTGGAGCCACTGTTAGCCACCTATAATAATTTGTCAAAGCAAACAAGTGGCTAAATATGTTTCTGAGCCTTCAAGAGAAACATTTTCTTTGAAAATATATCATTCTTGAAGCCTTCATGTGTCTTCTATCCTTCAAAATTATCTTCACTGCTATTTCCATTGATGAGCCCTACTATTTTGTGAAAGAAACTGTTTTCAAAAGGCCTCCATTTTCTCCTTTTCACTCCCACAAAATCCTCATTTTAATCCTTGTTTATTTCAAAAAATACCTCAAAAAATACCCTCATTTAACCTCTAAATCCTCCTAACCATCTTAAAACCTGATATTCTCCCTTATTTGGTTTTGAAAATCCCCTATTTCATCTATCGGAATCATTACTTGGCCTTACAAATCCGTATTTTTGGCCAACACCCTTTTGCATTATAATTTTTTTTAGCCCCCAAGGGCTTATGGCTTTAAAACCCCTCGCCTCATATGACTATAGCGTTGCAATCGGGCGCTAAAGGGCCAAGAAAACCCCATTAAAACCTTGTCTTCTGTTTATTTTATTATGTCCCGACATTATGGTTTGAAATAAATCAAGACTGTTGATCTACAGAGATCAATGGCCATCGGGCATCCTTCCTCTGCTCGTTCACCCGCTCATACGCTCCTCATCCATTTCAACTTTGAATCCCCATCGCCTGATCATCAGATCTGACGGTTCACATTTAAGCCACCGTTCACCTCACTAAAAAGCCACCTTACTTCACTACCTGGACCCTACCTACCTTTCTGCCCATGCACCTTATCCTTTGTCGCGCTCTCCCACAACCGTTGATCTCCGGCCTTAAGATCGGACGGCCGATGTGCGATATCGCGTAATTTTTGTGCCCAAGTTTAACGTTTCAAAATTGCGCGATATGGGCAGTTTTTATTTTCCACGTGTCAGTTAGTGTATGGAATCGCGCTCCAAAAGAAAATACCACCTCTGCCCCATTTCGTCGCGCGAAAACCATTACTGGTTTTCTGCCTGACCGCTGCCCTTTGCATCGTTGCCTTTCCTGTTTTTTCCCAGCCGTCGATCTCTGAGATTAGACGATTCTGATTTAATCTTGCCCCCATCCATTTTCCATTCATCTGATCTCCCAAATGACTTCATCGACAAATCCCCACCGTTGATTGTTCTAATCCAATGGCCCCTGTTCGTCGTCACGCCCAGACCTCCGTTTACACCTAGTTAGCTGCTCTGCCAGGATTTTCCCCCATTTTTCTGCTGCGCTCACATTTCCCCTCACTACTCTTCCACCCTCACGAGCCTTCGTAGCAGTCATGCCCACTCCTGCTAGTTTTTATAATGTGTTTTTTGTTTTTTGCAGGTTTCAAAGTGGTGATGAATCCATACAGTTTTCATAGTCACAGTCATGGTGAAAGACCGTCGCATAGCCGAAGATCACAGAAGAAGAAATCACATAGGAGATTTAATGACATGTTTTATTGAAGATTAGGGTTATTAACCCTGACATAAACCCTCTGACGCCTCTGTAACCTATATATTCACACAAACAGGCCAGCAGAATTCAAAAGAGTATCAGAAGAAGATCAAAAGGATTAGTGCACGATATTGAAGACTTAAGTATCTAATCCGCAGCTAAGGACAAGGAAGAAAACTTAATAAAGCTCAGACCATAAAATAAACAAGTCATCTCAGTGTTTCAAAGAAGTTATATCAGTGATTTAATATCAGCAGAACGTTCCTTTCCTTAAGAAGGAACAATTCACATGGCCTACTACATTCCTCATCGAGGCACCAGAACAATTATTACTCTGACATAAATCCTTAAAATTGTCAGTGCATTAGTTATAAGGCATGGAAGACCTGCAAGACAATCTTCACCTTACTTGTCTCAGAGTATAAACAGAGTACCAAAAACCAGAGAGTACTTCAAAGGAACATACCTGAAATTATTGTCAATCTGAAAAAAAATTCTGAATTGAATAAAGGGTACTGAAAGTTAATGTGAAGATATTAAACAGAATGGGCTCCGAAGACATTTCTCCCTCTGTTTTCAATGAATCATTTAAATCCTATCTGCCACTACTATCACTCATTCTCCTATAAGAACCCCTGTAAAATACATTGAAAATGTTGGTTGGTTGGGATTTTATTGACTATTTGAACTGTTATTGAAGGGAAGTAGCTAAGTATTTTGTAATATAGTAGGCTAGGAAGGAAAGTTTGGACTGTAAAAAGCCACTGGACTCAAAATATGTGACTGGTTTTTCAAATCAATTGAACAAGAAAATTCACAGGATCCTGGTCTATATTATTGGTGATGTTTTCCTTACTGTAATTGTCTCCTTTCATGTTTTTCATACTGTCCATTATTCTTTGATAAAGAACAACAAGTATAGATTAGGACATACTGTTGGAAGTACCCTAAATCTCACTGTTAAGCTTTATCTGTATGTTTTCCTCTGATTGTGTATTTAAGAATAATTCTATAGAGTATAACTAGTCAAGGAACGCTGGTGAGCCCATGTCTTTCTGAGTACAACTTGAAACATTTTTCTTGAAAGATATTTTCATTTCATGCTAAGTAAAAGATTAAACTAGGGAAGTCTATGGTTAGCCCTATCCTCTAGTTTCTTCTCCAATAGTTTGTCTTGAAAATTTCCCTGGGCGCTAGTGTCAAAAGCAGAGAAGGTTAAAAGTCTTTCTCTGATCGTAGGCCTTGCTCTGTGTTTAATCTTAAATGTTTTCTACTGTCTGAAGGCAATTATGAGGATTGCTGGATTTTTTCCCTTGCGAGTATGCTGAAAGCAGGTTAGGTTAAAATTCCTTACTTGATCTTAAGCTACCCTTCGTGTCTTTATTTAGAGTTTCCTTTGTGAGCATGTCAAAAGAAGGATAGGTTAAAAGTCCTTACCTAATCTTAGGCTGCACTTTGGTTTCTTTCTTTCACCTCACTTCTTAATCTTCCATCTCACCACCTATCTAAAGAGATCCTCTGGTATAGATGACTTGCCCTATGGAAACCCTTGGATAGTTGTTATACAAGTAAACCCTTTTATGACTTCATAGCCCAATGGATTGGCACTCCTCTCGACCTACCTTCCCATGCTGAAACATCATACTACTTAGTTCCTTCTTCACTTCGCATAACCTTCTCAATTAATGATCTCCAACCAAACAAACAAAACAAACCCTTGTCCTTCATAACTAGCCTAATAATTTAAACTGACCTTAAAGATATATCATCATTTACATTTATAGAGAGATCTCTCTATGGATCCAGGAGGGCTAGATCCTAGGATCCCAAAGTGGTTTGATGTTGTCTTGTCTTTTGGTTTTTCCAATCTGGCCAAAACACAGGAACCCCAACAGGTAGACAGCGGATGCAGTAATCATATGACTGGTCATAGTGATTTTTTTTTTCACATCGCGATACATCTTTCAATTCCTCTATTGGTTTGGGTGATGATCGTCAGGTTAAAGCTTCAGGAAAGGGTGTTATACCTGTCTTAACCAAACAAAATGTTGTGAAGAATATCTATGATGTTTATTATGTACCCAATTTCAAGCATAATTTGTTGAGTGTTGGTTAGTTAGATGCACATGGTTAAGATTTTAACTTTCACAACACTACTTGTATGATTTGTTATCAACATAAGTCTCTTGTTGCAAAGATTCCTATGACAAAGAACAAGTTATATCAATTACAATTGAAAAGTGAGAAATTGTATGTACATAATTTTTCAACGCCCACTGACTCTGACCTGTGGAATTTGCGATATGGTCAATTAAATATCAAAAGTATGAGTTTGTTTCAAATACAGTCTATGGTGAAAGATTTGCCTGCTTTGTTCGATCATATCTCTTCATGTACAAGTTTTATAATGGGTAAACATAAGCGCGATAGTTTTTCTTCAGCCCTTTGATAGAGCCAAAGAACAACTAGAGTTAGTGCATACAGATTTTGGCAGTCCAATGCAAGAAAAACCAGTTGTTGGCAGTCTCTATTTTCTTACTTTTACTGATGATTTTAGCTGGAAAATTTGGGTGTATTTCATCAAATACAAATTCGAAAATTTTTCCAAGTTCAAGGAGTTCAAAGCCGAGGCTGAAAAGCAGAGTGGCAAGTTTATTAAAGTTCTAAGGTCTGATAAATAAGGTGAGTATGAATCTAATGAATTCATTTATTTTTTCAAACAACATGGTATTAAAAAACAAATGACAACTAGTTATACTCCGTAGCATAATGGAGTCGCAGAAAGAAAGGATCAAATAATTATGAATATGGCTCGAAGTTTACTCAAAACACGAAATCTGTCTAAAGATTTATGGGTTGAAGCAGTTGCATGTTCGGTATATATTTTGAATATATCGCTAATTTCCAGTGTTCAAAGTTTTGTACCTGAAGAAGCATGGAGTGGAAAAAAGGTAACTGTTTCACACTTTCGCGTATTTGGTTGTATTTCTTTTGCTCATGTCCCAAGAAAATTAAGAAAAAATATTGATGATAGGAGTGAAAATTATATCTTTATAGGGTATAGTGATCAATCTAAGGCATACATAATGTTTAATACTATAACTAAGAAGTTTTTCGTAAGTCGAGATGTGAAATTTATGGAAGACAAATCTTGGAATGAAATGGAGAACAATACTTGTCCTAATCCTTTTATTTTGTTAGACGAACATCAAGCTTCTACAACTAGCACTCCAAGATTACAGGTTCGAGACAAAACCAGTAGTAGTTCATCAAGCAGTAGCAATTCATCATCTTTTGAGTCTGATTCTGATAATCCTAAAATGAGCAACTTAAGTGATATTTACGCACAAGACGATGTTGATGATATTGTAAATTTTGCATTTCCTTCATTTCAAACTACTTGTTTTGAAGAGGCTATAATGGACAAAGAATGGGTAGATGCAATGAATAATGAAATCGATGTTATTGAAAGAAATCAAACTTTGTATTTGGTCGATCTACCTAATGATAAAAATTCTACGTCAAATGGGTTTTTAAAACAAAGTTAAATAAGAGAGGTGAGGTTGGTAAGAACAAAGAAATATTAGCTGCCAAAGTTCTTTCACAACAACCTGGCATAGATTATGGTGAAAAATTTGCACCTGTAGCAAGAATTGATACTTTTCGATTTGTATTAGCTATTGCAGCACAAAACAAGTGGCCTATTTACCAAATGGATGTAAAGTCTGCTTTTTTGAATGGTGTTTTGAATGAATAAGTGTATGTTGATCAGCCACCTAGTTTTGAAATCAAAAGTCAAGAACATAAGTTGTACATGTTGAAGAAAGCATTGTATGGCTTGAAGAAAGCTCCAAGAGCTTGGTACAGCTGAATAGACCATTACTTGTTGAATACTGGTTTTAGAAGGATTGACCATGAGCCCACTTTGTATATCAAGAACGATCATCAAGGTAATATTTTAATACTTTGTCTTTATGTTGATGACATAATTTATACAGGTAACATGCAGTTAGATGAATTTAAAGTTGAAATGAAAAATGAATTTTAAATGACAGATCTTGGATTAATGAGATACTTCTAAGGAATCGAAGTGAAACAAACACACGATGGTATGTTTATGATTCAACAGAAGTATGCTACTGACATTTAAAAATGGTTTAAGATGGACAGGTGTAAATCGGTGGATACTCCTATTGAAGTTGGTACAAAGTTAAGTAAAGATGATGTGGATACTACTGTTAATTCGAATTTGTATAAGAAACTTGTTGGTAGTATTATGTATCTTACTGCTACTAGACCTGATATAGCATTTGAAGCTAGTTATATTTCCAGGTCTATGGAATCTCCTGAAGACTTTCATTGGAAAGCTGGAGAAAGGTTGTTAAGATACATTGCAGGTACATCTACTTATGGTTTATCATATGCAGCCTCTACAGATAGTAAGGTTGTTGGTTATACAAACAATGATTATGAGGGATGTATTGATGATCAAAAAAGAACTTATGGCTATGCTTTTGTATTTGGCAGAGACTTGATCTCGTGGTCATCCAAAAATCAACCCATTGTTGCGTTATCTTCAATAGAGGCCGAGTACGTTGCAGCGAATTCAGCATCATGTCAAGCAGTATGGTTGAAGAGACTTCTCTTTGACTTCGGATATACAGAAAATGAACCTATTTCAATCCTTTATGACAACACTTCCATTATTTTCTTATCGAAGAACAATTTCTTTCATCAAAAGAGAAAACATATCGACACTTGTTTTCACTTCATTCGTGAACTCATCAAAAATGGTGATATTGTTCTTAAATTTTGTGATTATAAGGATCAGTTAGCGGATATCTTCACCAAACCACTAGGAAAAGTTAATTTTCAATTTCAATGTCAAAAGTTTGGAATAAAATAATGTAACCCTCAAAATTAAGGGGGAGTGTTAAAGATTAATCGTTAGTCGGTTGTTAGTTTAGAATTAGTTCTAGCCAGTTTAATTGTTTCTTAACTGAAATATATATATATATATATATATATATATATATATATATATATATATATATATATATATATATATATATATATATATATATATCATAATAAAATATTCACCGTGTGTGCTTTTTCAGCAATCGGTTTTGTATTTTGCTCTCTTCTTGTCTAAATTTGTCATTATCATCCCATTTTTAAGAAGACGGACAATTGAGTTTAATCGTATGCAGATAAATTATCTCAAAATACCTTTCATATATCCTTCACCACATCGCCCATTCTAGGATGATTCACAGTTGAATCCCCAACGTAGTGCAACAATAAACTTACGAATCTTTCCAGAATTGTTTCAGAAATTGGAGTGTCTTTAAGAAAGGGGTCGAGTATGTGGCGTCAGACTGCATTCAATCCATCGATGTCTTCATCTCTGGAACCATATATTTTCCTCCTTCAGCTAGGGGATGCTGAGATGTTAGGATTTCCATTAGTACACCACCAAAACTGTATACATCTCTCTTCTATGTCAGTTGCTGCGACAACCAATATGACTCTAGATCTAGGTAGCCCTGCCCAACTCATTATTGTTCAGATTTCACAGTTGAAAGATAGATTCATTTTATAGTTTCGAACGAAGAATGATTTTATTAAAAAAAATTAGTGGCAACAAAATATGAATTAATATTTTCCTAATTCAACCCATCAAAATTACAATCTTTAAAACAATCCATCCATACTAATTAAATTAATTCACTCAGCTAATTTAACTTGGATTTGGATTTAGGAAAATACATCCCCAAGTTTTCATAGAGTATATACCAGTAAGTATTTTAACTTGGAGGCACACTTAGATCCCAAAGTTTCCATGGAGAGTCACTACTTTTTCTAACACTTTAGATCTGGAAACGTTGGAAAGGTAATTTGGAAGTGTGTTGATACTTACAATGGTCCCTTTGGCTTGAGTTGATACATAAATTTTATCCCCGGTATCAGTGAAAAGTTAGGAAAGTCCAAAGTTTGCTACCTTCGCAACCATATTGTCATCCAAAAAGATGTTGGACAACTTCATGTCTTTGTGTATTATGAATAGATCTGCATGCTCGTGAAGATGTGTCAATCCCCTCGCTGATAGAACTGTGATACAACACCTCTTCTGTTAGGTCCCTGTAATCTGTTAGATTAGTGAGAACAAATGAATAGGGGTAAAATTAGACCAATATTAGGAGTCCTAGAACCTAGCCTTCCTAGACTCAGAGAGGGCTCTCTCTATTTTGTACAAAGGATGTGATATTTCTTGCTTTTAGGGTTTGATTTTAGGCTAGTGGTTAAGTTAAGGGTTTGTTTGCTTGTTTTGGTTGGGTAGATGATCAAGTGGAATAATTGGGGTGAGGAAATCTTCAATTCATTGGACTATGGAGTCAATAAAAATTCTTGGAAAGTCCAACAATGAATCAGGGTGCATCACAGGGTAAATCTAGCATGGTCAAATGGATTTTCAAGGTTTGTGTGAGATGAAATGAACATCAAGTTTTTGAACAAAGTAGGGCAAAGGGTAGTTAAGAATCCTTTGTCAAATAATTTAACAAGAAGGGCCTTCAACACTATTTAGCATTAAGAAGTAATCATAAGACATGGCACACCAATAACTCTTTGATTAAACTCAAGAAAATAAGCATTTAAGACAAACAATCTAATGAAATATAGAAAGCAAGAAATTTATTTAAATTGTAGTGATTTCACTTTCAAGGTTAGAAAACATTTAAGATAAACATATAACTTTAATCAAAGAAGAGGGAACTCCTAAACATCATTGATCATAGCCATAAATATCTCCAAAAAAACCTTTCAAGCATGGTCAAAGGGTATGATCGAAACATAGCCTCTTTGGCAAAAACTAATTAGTGGTACTTCAAAGAAAGATCTCAAGAACAATGTTTTAGTGACATAAAACAAGCAGGCCTAACCATAAAAAAATCTTTGATATCTACTGTATTGAATAATTCATAAGATAAACAAGCTTGGGTGGGTCTAGAGAGCAACTAATAATTCTCTAAACTGACCTAGCAGAGGAAAACATAGAGGCAGTGAAGAACAAACAGAGCTAAGGTGCCTTTGAAAAACATTTCTTAGTCTAAAACCTTTTTTCTAATGCAATATATAAGGATGAAACACAATCATACATAAGAAAACAAGAACAGAATAGAAGCACATCACCATTAACCAAGCTCGGGGATCCTACAAGCAAGCCTTCTCCATCATCAATCAAAACAAGCCATCCACAAATTCCACAACACCAATTTCTCTTCAATCTCCAAAAAACTATGTATTTCTCCCAAGAGTCATCAAATGCCAACTTTTTACGATAAGGCCCTCATGCTTTATTTATCTAGCAAAGGAGGGAAAAAACCCTAAATAGGGTTTGAAAATTTCAAGAACACCCATAAATGTCATTTATGTCTAAGAGACCATGCAAGGCCCAAGACACAAAATATCTCATGAAATAAATGCAAAAATAAATCTTAGCACCTAACTTTGGAGTGATTTGCCCCAAAAAACACTAAAATATCATTTTTCCATAAATGAGTGTGTTTTGTTGGATTTTTGGCCAAAAACACAACACAGAGGTATGAACGCATAGCACCTGCACAGAAAAAATTATATCCACTTGCAGCCAAGTTTTGATGACCTTCCTTATGTTAGAATTGGCTCCGTGATGACCCTTTGGAAAGCCTGTTGAGTCTAATTTCCAAAAATTTCCTTGGTTTTCTGATTGGGCTCCATTTACCTATCCAAAAATTTAATTTCCCAAGGCTGATCTAGGCGCAACACCAGTCCTAAAAATGAGGTAGAAAGGTGAAAAATGAGGTGTTTTTTAGCCTTTTGAGGGACCAAAAATGCTCCAAATGCTCTGAAATTTGGTGACCATTCTATGCTTGAGCCGAGGATTCCAAAAATGCAAATTTTTTCTCCTGAGAATGCTTGAGATGAAAGCGTAGCACCAAGGGTGTTGCGCTTATAGGCCTTAAAATTAGCAAAAACCCAAAAATTCTCAAAAAGTTCCCAAAATTGGTAGACATCTTCCTTATGGGGTTTAAGAGGTCTATAGAGAAGCTTGAGCAATAATTCCAAGGTTTTCATGATTTTTAGCCTCATTTGTTCCATTATATCCTTCATAAGCCTTATTTCCCTCACTGCACTTTCTTCACTTGTTTGATTATTCAACTTTTCCCTTTGTCTCACTAATGTTAGCTTTATGACCTTAGCCTCTCTTTCATCATCTTGACTATTGTTTGCCTTATTGTTTTTAGACTCATTTCCTTTACTGTTTCAATGCTTTTTGCACTGCTCTCATCGCCACTGTTGGGTGCTTCATCATGGCTCTTTGTTTTATTGCCATCATTATTTGTTTTCTCTGCTTTATTACTCGTAGACCTCTTGGACCTACAGCCATGTTCTTTATTGCCTTATCCTACCCTCATTGTTTGTTTCTTCATTGTTGCTTCCCTTATTGGAACTGGAATTTCTTCACCACTACCATTTCCTCCTTCTCCTGACATTTTAATTACAGCTGTTTTGAAACAAACCCTAGCTCTTCTTGTGAAACTTGATATAAGAAGTGAATTGGAATGATGGTGAAAGGCAGCCTTTGCAAGTGAGTGAGAGGAAGGTGTAGGTGTATGATTGATCCTTTTAAGCTTTGATGAATCATCAACTTCAAATCACTGCACCCACACTACTTCATACCCTACTTTGACTAATATATTCTTGTTTGTAGGTTTAAACAAGGTTTTAGCATGAAGATTTAGGGTTTTTCACTCCTTAGTTTTGGTCAATTTCTTTTGACATTAAATTATCAAAATTCACTGGAGAATAAAACAAGGCATCCACCTACCAACTTTGAAATGCCCTTGAAAGTCTTTTGATGTCAGCGTGAAGGAGCTTTTGATGTTTTTTGGGCGCTTGTAGGTGAAGGAGGAACTTCAGGCAAAAGCATAGCACCTTCACGCAAAGTCGGGTCCTCCCTGTCCAATGCGTAGCACCTGCACATGTTTCTGGGTCTGCCTGCCCAACGCGTAGTGCTTGCATGTAGAGTCAGGTGTCGGGCTCTCCTAGGCGCAGCACCTGAATGCGTTTAGGGCTTGTCGAGCTTCCTGGGTTAACACGTAATGCCTGCCCATGGGTCAGGAAAAATCACAGCGCCTGCCCACGAGTCAGGCAAAGGTGCAATGCCTCCCCACAGGTCAGGCAAATCATGAACGCGTAGCATAAACTCCTGAACGTGCAACGCCAATGTTCAGAGGGAATTTGGAGGCCTTACCAGTGTCCAAATTGGGCCCATGATAGCTCGATGGAAATCTTATCCTGTATAATTTCCAAAAATACCTTTTTTCCTCTGATTGGAGTTGATTTGACCTATCAAAAGTTGATTCTCCCGAGACTGGTCAAAAAGTGTTGAATGATGGTGCATAAATGCAGAGTGCTGGTGCAGACAAATTTTGGATGCCTTACTCAACTCCAAATTGAGCTCATGATAGCTCATTGGAAATATTACCCTATCCAATTTCAAAATATACCTGTTTTTCTTTGATTGGAGTTTATTTGACCTGTCAAAAGTTGATTCTCCCAAGACTGGGAAAAAAGTGTTGAATGATGGTGCAAAAATGTAGAGTGATGGTGCAGACAACTTTTGGATGCCTTCCTCAACTCCAAATTGAGCTCATGTTAGCGCATTGGAAAGCTCTTTTATTCTAGTTGTCTTTTGACCCATCAAGAAAGTCATTTGGACAAGACAACTATGAGAAAACCTTATTTTCCCAAGGTCACTCCAGAAGTGCAGCAATTCTCCCGTGACACCTGCATTTTTTATATTTCTCCCAAACAATGATACCTGTGTAAGAAATGAAGGAGGTGTTTCTTCTTGTACCTATGATGGAAAAAAAATTTCTCACGTTTGTCAAATTCATCTTTTTTGGGTCAGAAACATAGTTTGAAGAAAAACTGGCCCTAGGTGTGGCAAATGATTTGTCCTTTGGAATGAATTATTGGAAAATGATGGAGGCATGAAGTTTATGAGTTGGTATGGCTTTATTCTTGATGATATGAACTATAATATGGATCCTTTTCTCCTATGCCTCTTTTCCATAGCAAACCCTAGCTTAGTTGGAAGGAGAAATTAGGGTTTAGTGTAGGCAAAACAGGGGATTTAGGACTGCCTTGTAGAGGGAGGGGAATGAAGGGGTTAAGGGTTGTCCAAATTCTTGGGGAAATTTTGGGGGATAGGGATAAATGTTAGAGAGTAGGGGAAAGTTGAATTTCAAGGATTGAGTGAGGGGAAGGGTTCCAAACGGGAAAAACACATGCCTAGTCTCGAAAAGTGTTAAATTGTAGCAATAGGCTAGGTTTTGTAGAAAAATGATGAGTTTGAGGGATATGAGTGATGGGAAGTGTATATGAAGGTATATTAAGGATAGGGGAAGGTGTAAGAACATCATGATACAAGCCTTGTTGATGATTTAACCATGAAAGTCATGAAACCAAGAAAAATTCCATCAAAAACCCTAGTCATCTACAAGAACAAAGGTAGGTAAAAGAACATAAAAAGTCTTTTATGATCAGCGGGGTGACCATGGAATGAAAAAATGGTAGAATAGTGAAAAATTTTCTCTAAGGATAATGAAGGCAGTGAGATTTCTAAAACTCACAATGGTCATGGAATTTTGTTTTTAGAAATCTAGGACCAATATATAGTCATCTACAGATAGTAAAAATTATGCAGGACTAAGATCTTCCACCAATTGAGATGAATTCCAGTTTTGCCCTATAATTGAATGGACAAAAAACTTTTGTCGAATTGCAGCCAATTTCTATGCTGGACTAATGAAATAGACATGAACCAAAAGAGGATGAGATGTGAGAACTAAATTAACGGAGAGATTTTCTCTAATCATTCCGTTTGGGATGTACTCATAAACCAATGTTAGCTCGAAGCCTTTCTCGAAACAAAATCCAATAAGCCCTACTAGATTCTTATGATGAACGCGACACAATAGTTCTAATTTCGTCTTAAATTTTGCGATACCTTGTTTAGACTCCTTCTGCGATACTATTGGTTAGAGAGAAATAAAAATGTCGAGGATTAACTTAGAAAAAGGGATATGCTTACCTTGTGAGTCATGGTTAAGATGCTACTACTTATGATGCCTTCACTCAATAACTTGCTTAAGCCTTTGCTGCCTGCGCCTCGGTAAGACACCTAAGCCTCTGTTGCTTGTGCCTCAGTAAGCTACCTAAGCCTTTGCTGCCTGTGCCTCTAATTATGTGTTTCTCGTGTTCTTATCCGTAGATTTACCTATTATTGATTCATTTCAATAAAATTCTCTATTTTCTTCCATTTTTTAGGATTTCTTGCTTGCATTTAAAGATATAAAGGAAGTTTTTACCAACTGCTATCAAAGTTCAACCAATAGCACCACAAAATACGCGAACGACCAGTTACAGATCCCAGTACAGGTGCAAGTGATTTGGAACTTGTTGATCCAGATTGAGTTTATGAATTTCTAGAGGTAGATATAGTTCCACAGTACCACCTATGAGCCTCCACCTCTCACGTTAATATAAAACGAAAGAAGGTAAAGGCCTTAGATTTTTTTTGTGAGTTTTGTGTATAACCAGGTTTACCTATAGAGCTTGCTTCGTATACGAAGTGAGAGGAACATTATTTTATGGGTGTTATAGATTAAAAAGCTACCAAACTAACTGATTGAATCATAAATGAGAATCGCATGTTGTTCTTCCAATCTGTGTCTATTCGCCTTCAGGTTCCTGTTGTGTTCGGGTAGCAGGGTGGATTTGTCAATGGGTGCGTGGTTGAGCCACGTTTCTTTGTGTTTTGCAATGATATGTTCGAGAAATATTATTCTACATTCAAGGTGTCCACAATCGACCATGGAATTTGTGTTTTTGCAGTGATATGTTCCATAAATCTTATTCTACATTCAAGGTGTCCTAATTCGACCATGGAATTTGTGTTTTTTGCAGTGATATGTTCCAGAAATATTATTCTACATTCAAGGTGTCCAGAGTCAGCCATGGAATGTTTGAGTATGTCATACATTATAATCCTTAAGGTGGATTAAGGCATGTACACCAAGTGGCGAAGCGGATGAGGGAACTTGGCACCCTAATTTTACGCTAATTCTAGAGCTTTATCATTGTATCAATAGCCACCACGCACTACGAAAAGTATATAAATTTAAATTCATGGTTTACATAGCTCCATCACTACTTCCAATAACAATAACCATCATTATGCTAATAGTTGTCATAACAATTATTCACCAACACGGTCTTATTCTAAATCACTTCATAAATCTTTATGAAAAGCTCAGTGTGAACCATCTTATATCTCCAACCAATGCAGCATTATACCTTTTCAACTAGACAATATTATAATAAAGTTTCTGAGCCAAATGGATTTGGTTGATTGTCTTGGTGTTTATTATAGTTGGGTTATTTGACACTTGGGATTGTCAACCCCACTCCATGCTCAAGGCAACTACTAGTTGCAATGCAACCTCCCTTAAACAAAAACACTATTTTTTTAATGTAACTAACATCAAGGTTTTAGAAATATAACATTAGCTTTGAATCTATTGATATCAGATAAGATATAAAAAAATTGATCCTCCCCAATTTCATTTTATTTAGAAGTTTAACCATGCTTTTAAATTTAATAATTACGTTGATAGGCCTTTCTTTTGAATAGGTTAATCTGTCAATATCGTCAACCATTTTTATGAGCCTGTGACATCTCTTCAAAAACTATTTTTACGAGCATATGATGGTCCAACATTTGTGTTTTACACCCATAAATTACTTGCCTTAAGGGCGGCTCCGTGTCGTGCGTTTGTGCAATTGATTTCATGAAGTGGGCTCGATCCATATTTACCGTGTTGATAGCCTTACATTATGTCCCACACAACATTTTTGCATTTATACTTGTGTCAGTGTTATGGTTGAGTAGTCCCGAATCTTTCTCTGTAATCTCCACTTATCAATCCTCAATTGTTTCCTTACCTGTCTCGAAAACTCTCTTCTTGGCCTATGCATAGACTGACACTCAGTTGTGTCGCCTCAAGTAATTTCATTCCAAAATTTTCCGGAGTATAAAATTTCTTGCTCCTATGTTTCTCTGACAGTTTTTTGTTTGCTTTAGCAGGCATTTCCAATACAAGTATGTTGCCTCTCTCTTCCCAAATTTCTCTTGGAAGTTGGGAGACCATATTTCTGTATCTTTCAAGTATCAGGATGCACAATAGATGAAAGGATTTGAAATGCCATTGGCGTAGTTTTTCTTACAATGACTCCTCCATTATCTTGTTGTATGTGTTACCTCTTAAACTTGAGTCTTCTATTTTTACTTCAAAAACATAATTTCAATGTTCATAGTGTGATCACTAACTTGGGTCATTTTGATTTTCGAAATACATAGAAGGATGATACATTTTATTCTCACTTTTGACTACCCGTCACATTGTTTTATTCATTTTTTTGTAGATAACAGAGCGAAATTTCTTAAAGGCTATGTAGATGGTTATGGAAGATATTTTTACGGAAGGCCTTGAAACGATGTCTCAATCAGCCTAAAGGATTCACAGTAGATGACAAAGGAAACGTGTATGTTGCAGATACAATGAATATGACTATCAGGAAGATTGACAAAGCAGGTATTATAACATTTTCACGTTGCGGACTGAATCCTCCAAAATCCCAAGTATTCAGTATAATTGCAAAACTAAGTACTAAGTAGGTAATATCTGAACTACTGTAGGACTCTTATAGCAAAAAACTAGGGTTGCAAGTCCCTAATTCCTAGGAGCACATTAATAACGTGGCAATAGTGATTAATATATTTTTAGGAATCACTAGAGGTCTGGTAAAAGGAAAATAAAATGATGGAGGTTAATTTTTTTGGGATTTGGTTGTAATATAGTAAATTTAGTTATTTAAAATGTGTTTATAGGTTTATTGTTTGAAAATATTTTTAAATTTGTTGCAAAATTCACCAGGAACAAAATTAAAGAAAAGAAAAACCTAAATTTGAAACTGGAAAAACCTTAAATTTGTTGCAAAATAGAACTTAAAAGGATAATTCCTGCTCTACTATGTTTATTTTGGTTAAGAATCTCAGATAATTTTCAGCTCTACTATGTTTATTTTGGTTAAGGATCTCTGGAAATTAGTGTCCGTAAAAAAAAAACCCTAAATTTGTTGCAAAGTAAAACCCCTAAATTTGTTACAAAATAAAATCTAAAAGGATAATTTCCAGCTCTACTATATTTATTTTGGTTAAGAATATCTGGAAATTAGTGTCCTTGATTTTAGTTGTGGCCTTTCGCCTCCCATGTCCTTCATTTTAGCTATGGTATTTCCCCTCCCATCCCCGCCATCACAATTATATGATTATAAATTTAATTTATATATTATTAAATTAGCAAATATTCATTCATATCCATTAAACATCACTAACTCAAATATTAACTTTAACAGGATATCAATCATACATAAGCATTGTCAGAAAATTTCTACATCACCATGATTGATCAATCTTTATATTTTTCTATCATTTAATAGATAAGAATTTCTCATAATATTTATGTGATAGATGCATATGATTACAAATTAAAATAAATAGATAAATATATATTTATATATACTCTAACCATTCTAAATTTAATATAACAATTATTATTTCAAATCAAAGTACATAAGCATTGTCAGAAAACATCATCATGATTAATCAATGTCGTAGTCTAAAAAACCCACAGAATAATCTAGAAATTCTGGTAAGATTATGAAAAATTTTGGCAAAGATTTTTGAAAATCTGGGTTATAGTAGTTAAACTTCAGTATTTTGGGTGCCCTAAGGGTTTTTGATGGTGTTGAATCCATTTCTACCATCAGAAATGCAATTCAAACACTCCGACTACCTGATTTTGTGAATTTTTTTTATCAGATTCTGGCAAAAAACGGTTATCCGAGCTATTATGTTGCATCGGTAGACAACTCCTTAATCAATTGCTATATTTTTATTTCATTTAATAGATAATAATTTATCATAGTATTTATTTGATAATAATTTATCATAATGTTTATTTGATATGCATAAATACATATGATTTAAAAAAAAAAAAATTATAAATTTAATATAGCCATATTACTTCAAATCAAATTATAATTATTTCAATTTAACATTCCTATCTGCATTTTTTTGCACTTTCTAGGGAAATTTCTAGTGTATATTTCAATCTATTCTAAGATGATTTATGATTTTTGTTGAATAAATCATCCTAGAATAGAAATATTTTGAATTTTTTTACCTATATTTAGAAATAATAAATATTTAATAATAAATATTAATAAATAAATTCAATTTAATTAATAAATATTTTAAAATGATTTTTATTTTATAAAAACATCTAATACTTAAAAAAAATAAGTTAAATTTTCACATTATAACTTACATTTCTATATTATCTATTTTAGATAAAGGTATTTAGAATGTTATTCAATTTAATATTTGAAATAAATAAACTCAATTTATCTAATAAATAAACTTATTTTAATTAATAAATATTTTAAATTTTTTTATATTATATAAAAAAAAATTAATACCTTGAAAAAAAAATTAGTTAAATTTTCAAAATTATAACTTACAATTCTATATTATCTATGCCTAATTTAAAATAGAGTATTTAGAATAGGAATTGTCTTTAATGCGACTTTTTGGAGTTTATGGTGGATATTTTGGTTGGAATTCGACAGAAAAGTTTGAGGTGAAATCTTGATTTGTGTTTCTTAAATTGGTTTTTTTACTGCATTTATGGATTCAACACCTTGTCAAATCCCTAGGGAACTTCGATTGTGCAGATTTTACCCATCAAACTTGTGATTTCAATGAATTCCAGCCAGATTTTAGAGAAATTAGATCGGAAAAATAAATCAGAAAACTTTTTAAAAAATCACATTTGTAGAAATATTTGCTCTGATACCAAGTAGAAATATCTACCAATGGATTCAATCTGATCTTGTGATGTACTAAAACAAGATATTGAATCATTCTACAATGTTTGTGGAATACAAAACGTGATCCCTCAATCACATGCAAGTAAGAGAAAGAAGTAAATCAATCGCAAAACACAAGATGTTCTTGCAAGGGAAAGCAACTACTCAAAACCCCTCTATCTATATTGTGTATTAAGTCAAGTAATCATGAAACAATGCAATGCTTAATCTCTCATGATATTCTCCAGCACTTTGCCAACTGTCTCACTCTGATCCTCCTCAAAACTGGGTTACAATGCTCAGGCAAAATTGAAAAACACTTAGTCAATTCTCAGCCTCTGCTCAACGCAACCTTACTCATGAAATTCCTAGAGAATTAGCTCCCTATTAAATAGGAAAAATAGCCTTCCTTTATTGTGTAATCCATCATGGCATCCCCGTGACTTTATAATTATACATGGGCAATTTTCTATAAATACAAGTGTTATATTCCCTTTAACCTCTATCTCAACTAGATCTTTCTCAGAACTTACATGCATGCAACTATTATAACTTTCATGCCAAATAAATATTGGTTTTTACAATTAATATTTTTTAATATATATTTAAACCTAACGTATGACCATTTAGGACTTTCATGCCAAATAAATATTGGTTTTTACCGTTAATTAGAAATATTTTGAAATGCTTTTTATTATATTTTGAAATAAGAAATATTTAATTGATAAATATTAATAAATAAACTTAACTTAATTGAGTCAATTTACTCGAACACCGAAAGTGGAAAGGAGGTAGGTCACTTTAAAACATATTCTCTTTAGTCCTATTGATCGATCACTTTCTCTAGGCTAGGTTGCATTTAAGTGGAGATTAGCTTTAATATTAAATTAAACGATATTATCATTAAAATTATGCAAGATAAAGTTTAATCAAATTTAAATATTTTATAATTTTTTTAAACTATAATATAACTCAATTGATTCTAAATTTATAAATAAAGATATAACCGTTCAAATAATTAAGTGGAGTATAGCGATGGAATCGTTCTTGTGTTTGTATTATTTTCACATCCTTTAAATGCAGGTGATAGATGGTAAATTGCTTCTTTGTTGGTTCTTAAAGTTTTAAAATCCACGAGTAAATTTATCTTTGTTCGTTTTACGTCTTTTTGATCGGAAATATATTTACCAAACCAAATGGAGAATAATTGCCATATTTCAATCTTCCTTACAATAAAGTTCCCGGTGAATGATAGGATCACCATTTATCAATCCTATTCACATTTTACATTAGTTTGTGAGACATTTTTCGATTGGCAATTATTTGCATTCACTTTTTTTTGGTTAGTGAAATAAACCTCTTTTATTTTGAAATTTCATAGATATTTTTATTAAATCATGGAGATTAAAAGAAAATAAGATTAATAGCGATTGAATTTATTAAAATAAATAAATGCAAAATTAAATAATTAGTATGTTACTAAAATGTTAGTAGTTATAAAATTAATAAATAAGATGATAAGATAGATTTGTCACTTTTTTCTATTTAGATGTGAGCATTATTCATGTATTGTTAAGGATTGTTAAACATTTTCATTAACAAGTATGACAACTAAATCTATAGAAAAACTATGACATTTAATATGGTCACCTAAATTATAAAAAATTATAAAGATCTATTTTACTTCAAGAGAAAGAGAAAGAGATGTTCCTGTTGAGATTCAACAAGATGATGAGCTTAGTGAAAAGTAAGCACCTTCACTAAGTGGGGTCCGCAGGCTATTTTTAGGTGTATGTCTTTTTTTAAACATGGTGAGCATATTCTATAAGTTGCAGGATGCCATTTGTAGATGGTTGGTCAAATGTGAAAAATAGATGAAATTCTATTTTTAGAATATTGGGCGAAGTCTATTTATAGATTTTCAATCTAAATATAGATGCATGTTGATTATTATTAGCCCTTAATAATAGTCCGACTATAAATATCAACTTATTCTCTTGGAGCACTTTATTTCAGTGAACATATTTGGAAAATTAGTGGGTTGAAGGAATTACGTAATTCCTAGGGTTATTGGTGGCTCATGCATGGAGGACTTAGTTATAACTGAAGTGGTACAATTGTGACAGAGTTGGAAGAGTAGTTATGCGAGTTGTTATTTAGTTTAACTCAGTTAAGTGAGTTAAACTTAGTTGTGCTAGTTGTATCTAGTTCTAATTGAAGATGCACTAGTGAGAGTTTAGTGAATTAATTAGTTAATTAATTCACAACTAATAACTCACTAACAACTGAAAAAATACAATAGTTAACTACTTGCATGTCAGTTCCAGTGGAAACCTAGTGGAGAGATAGGTGAAAGGGTGAGATGGACTATCTGTTGTGACAATAGTGATGCATTCAATGCATATGACACACATAGGAGATACCAATGAGGATTGTGCAGTTAAGGCAAGGCCAATTCAAATTCATTCAGGGGTCTTCTTCAGTAGGGATTGCGTAGTGGAGGCAGGCTGTCAGGGGGCAAGAAATTGGTGCATAAATATGCAAATTTTTGCATGAGAGTGTGTAATGATTGTTGATTATACTGAGAGCTTGATGTACTAACCTTTGTATGAGACTATTACATGATCCATTGATATACATAATATATGATAGTTGGGATTTCTAGCTTTAAGATTTCCCGTTAAATAACTGTGTTTATGTGCGATTGATTTGCTTCATATTTTTTTTGCAATTGGCGATTTAATTTCCGCAAAGAATTAAGTGGAAGGATTATGTATTTAACATAAGATTAATTTGTTAGATCAGAAGAATCCAGTAATACTATCTGTATTAATAAATTTCTACAGTCCTAATTTTAAGAATCAAGATACTATATGTAATGGTTGTGCACTTGGAAAACAACATAAGAATGAGTTTCCTATAAGAAATATGAAAGGAAAAGAAATATTATTGAATTAATGCATACTTGTCTGTGTGGTCCAATAAATGAAATCACTTGGGCGAGCCTTCTATTTTCTTATCTTCATTTATGATAGAACAATATTTGTGTGGATTTATTTCACAAGAAAGAAAAATGGTGAGCTTGAATATTTTAGAGAGTTTAAAAACATGGTTGAAGTAAAGGTAATAAAATACATCAAGATCCTTAGTTCATTTCAAGGAGGAGAATATATATGGGTCAATCTTTGTCACATTGTGACAAATATTGTTGATATATGAAAATCAACCATGGTCCAACGTCGCATTATGAGAAAGATTGTCTCAATATGAAAATCAATCATGGTCAATCATGGTCATTCATGGGCAACCATGTTCAATCATGGTCAATATAAAATCCAACCATCCTCAATCATGGTCAAGCATGGTCGACCATGTTTGTTTTAGGGTTTATCTACCTTGGAATTACAATATTAATCTCGTGAGTTTAATATTATTCCCTTCGGTTTTTAATATTAATCCCTTGGGTTTATTAATATAAGGGTTCATATTTGTAGGCTTTAATATTATTGAAAGGGTTTATAATATTAATCCTAGAGTTTAATATAAATCCCTTGGGTTTATAATCCATTGGGTTTATAATATAAATTCCAATCATGGTCAACCATGGTTCAACTTCGCATTGTGACAAGGATTGTCTCAATATGAAAATAAACCATGGTCAAAAATGTTTATTTTAGGGTTTATAATATTTATCTTAGGGTTTATATACCTTGGGTCTATAATATTAATCTCTCGGGTTTATAATCCTTTGGGGTTTTAGTATTAATCCCATAGGTATTATTATTCCCATGGGTGTATAATATCATTCCCATGGGTTTATCAATCTAAGGGTTCATATTTGTATGGTATAAAATTATTCATAGGGTTTATCTTATTAATCCTAGGGATAAATATAAATCCCTTAGGTTTATGATCATGATCAACCATGGTCCAATGTCACATTGTGTCAAATATTGTCTCAATATGAAAATCAACCATGGTCAAACTTTGTCAACCATCATCGACCATGGTCAATCATGGTCATCCATGGTTCAATATCACATTGTGACAAAGATTGTCACAATATGAAAATCAACCATGGCCGGGCATTTGCAACCATGGTCCAACATCGCATTGTGACAAAGATGATCTCAATATGAAAATCAAACATGGTTAACCATGCTCCAACATTGCATTGTGATAAAGATTGGCTCAATATGAAAATCAAGCATGGTCAAAAATGGTCAATCGTGGAAAAAAATGTTTATTTTGATGTTTATAATATTTATCATAGGGTTTATTTACCTTGGTTTATAATATTTATCGTAGGGTTTATCATAGGATTTTCTATATCTCAAAATCAACCATGGTCAACGATGGTCAATCATGGTCAAATTGATCAAACATGGTCAACCATGGTCAATTATAGTCAACCATGGTTAACTATGGTCAACATTGGTCAAAAGTCACATTTCCATAAAGATTTTCTTAATATGAAAATCAGCCATGGTCAACCATGGTCCAATGTTGCATTTTGACAAAGATTGTCTCCATATGAAAATCAACCATGGTCAACCATGGCCAACCATGGTTACATTATGACAAATATCGTCTCTTGGTCCAACGTCACATTGCGATAACAATGTTCAAGTAGGGTCGTACATGGTCAATCATGGTTAGGCATGGTAAATCATGGTTTACATTGGTCAACGAAGCATGGTCAACCATGGTCAATCATGATCAAGCATGGTCACATTGTGAAAGAGATTGTCTCGTGGTCCAACTTCATATTGTGACAACCATGATCATCCATGGACAATCATGGTCCAACATCGCATTGTGACTGTTAGTTCCCAAATCCACCTTAGGCTGAAATAAGGCAGAAGAAGGACAACACCAAACCACGCTCAGCCTCGTAGCTAGCCCTACGAGGATAGGAGAGGGCTCTCTCCGGGTCAATCTCGATAAAAATGTTCAAAGGGGCTTGAGATGACTAAAACGACAACTGATCTTAGGCTAGATAAACAAATAGGAGTGTTTGATTTTGATTTTTAGGGGTTTTTGTTGGAAAAAGGGAAAAACACTTTTTGGGCTTAGGGATGAGGCCAAATCTTGCAGAGTTCAAGTTGGGGCAGGGTAGGCAACGACTTTGATGTCTTCGATCGAGTGAACGGATGGAAAATACTGTTGAGGAGCTGAAGAGGGCAAGAGAGTGCGAGGATCCTCTTCAAACTGACGAAAACATAAACAACGAAACAAAAGCTTAAGGCAGAGCACCAGCAAATCAATGAATTCTACCTTAAATACTCATTTGTTTAATTCAAAAGCATAGAGAAGGGACATGGCATACATATAACATTAATGAAACTTACAATAACATGAGAAGAACATCATCAAAATTCAGAAGCCACAAGGATCCCAACAAGTGCTGCAAAACTCTGGTCTTTCCTTTGCCAAAAACTGAAAATGTATGTACAATGAGGTGCCAAAATTTTCCCAAGTATCCAACCCTGAAAATGTCTCAGAAAATAAAATATATAGAAAATTATAACCCCTTCCCATGCCTCTATGGGTCGAGCTCATGCTTCTAGGAGCTGTTTGAACCAATTCTAAACAAGGAGCTAAAATCTAGGCAGCCAAACAACTTGCCTCTATATGCTAGGAAACTGATCCATTCATTTAATTTTCACTTTTTAGTGAATGAATCATCTAGAACAAGTAAATATATGAAAAAATTACATCATGGTTACCATATTACATCAAGCTAAATAAAAAATTACATCAAGAGGTGAAACTAGTCAAAACTGGCCGAATTCCTGAGCTGGAAGGTGAAAAATAGGTTGAATTCCTCTATGCGCCGCGCTCAAAAGCTCTATGCGCCGCGCTACTTTGGACCTATTTTTGGAGCACTTACCGAAGTCCAAATCGAGCTCATGATAGCTCGTTGGAAAGCCCTAGATGTCTGCTATCCAACCAAAGTGAAATTTTCCAATTTGGAGCTCATTTTCCCCTCCAAAACTTCAATCTCCCAAAAGTACTTCCTGCTGGTGCAAAAGGTGGCAGAAAGGTGATTTCCATGGTGTTTTTGGCCCTTAAGACCACCCAGAATTTGATGAGATTCTTCGGCCATTCCTAAGCATGCATAACTTACCATGAGAAATCCAAAAATATCAATTTTTCCTTCAGAAGGTGTCCCAATCATAAGCGCGCGTCAGGAGGCGCGACGCTTCGGGCGGAAAAACCTGTTTTGCAACCAAAATTTTCAAAAATGACAAAATATTCTCCAAATTTGCTGAAATTTGGAGTGAAGGTCTCCCGTCATGTCTCATGCTCAGCCAAGGAAGCATCAGCCAATATTCGGAGTGGATCCGGCCTCTTTCGACGTTTCAGTGCCTTTCTCAACCTTGCTTTCAGGATCTTCATTTTTGCTCTGCAAACGTGCGTGCGGGCCCAATAGTGATTCTTCATATGTCTAAGCATGTCTTTGTCCCTATTGGCCTTTGCCAAGAGCTTCTACAGATGAATTTTGACATGCGTAAGGCAAGTCTCTCGCTTAAATGGTGTCATGTCACCTGGTCTTTTTCCGTCAATGCACAAATTTTCACTGATTGGCGTAACTCTATAAGTAAGATCTTCCAAATATTGCATGTGCCGTCTAATGGACTATCACTCATCAGAGATCTCTCGTAACTTCACTTGGCCAAAGTATCATCTCACTTTTGTTCTCTGGATGATAACTTTACCTTCGAGCTAGAGAGCTTGTATCATATCGATTAAAACAAAATCGCATCTTTGCTCTGAGGCCCCCCATCGTGCAGGGCCTTTGCTCATCCTATACTCCGTGCCGATGGAAGGCAAGACCCCTTCCACCCCATGTGGAGATAGTACTCGCGCTGCTGATGAAGTCAACGAGACCCCTTCCACCCCGGGTGGAGATAGTACTCATCGTGTCGTCGAAACAAGGGCTCGATGGCCTCTCTGATATGTCACACACACCGGAGCACTGATAGGCTCAATCTCAGGAATCTCAAACTGATGTGAAGGCTCTGCCTCATCATGAACAATCTCGGGAGGAGGCTGGGGTGCTGCAAAGAAATCACGGGAAATGAACTCATCCCACGAGATGCCCTGTAATCCAAGCTAATGCACTACAATGATTTTGATGAGCGCATAATGATAGATACTGTTATGCCATCGCGCTAGGGTCTTTTCCGTACAAGGACACGTTTATGTTACGCGCACATGAAATATGGAATGCCTATCAACCGCACTCGTGAAATGGGATTAACAGTCGGGATGTGATATGCACATAAGCGTGAAAGCGCTCTTCACAACCGAAGTACCTAATGATGTTCTATCAATGGTGCGTACTCATCCTTCGTAAACCGGAATGGAAATATTTCGTCACCGCTTCTAAATATTCAGTCTGCGGGCGTTCAATATGCTTATCCAATCGGCTGCTATTCACTTCATCGATGTTTGGTATCCTAGTCGCCCTTTAAAATAGTCTCCCGTGAAAAGTAACGACTTCCAGCAAGGTTTACACGACCATTATGCAAATTTAGGACAAATAGGCGAGCTAACTCATGATGATGCTGAGTTCAGGCAATCATATCACAATACTGGAAACATGACTGACGCTGAAAAAAATCCATTGCAAGCGGGCAAGCCTGCAACTGTGTCAAAGAAGTGGGTTCTTCCCTGACATGCCTGCCACTTTTGTGAGATCTCCTTGGCACATTTAGTTCTGTTGTAGAATCACTGTCCTGCTCGTATCCCTGCTCATATGGTGAATATGTCTCTGAAATGGTGCTGAAAATGTGTTTTTCAACTGTGTGTTTGGTTGGTCAGAAAATGAGCAATTGGAGTATTTGTTTCAATGTCAAACATGTCACATATATATCAAGGTGCTATAAGAAATACCACAGTGGGAAGAGGACTGTCAAATGAGTTCCAAGTGTGAAGACAACCACTATTTGACTGTATGGGGATTTGGGGATTATAAGTAATGGGAATGGGTGATAGTGAAATAGTGATAGCAATAGGGGGGTAATTTAGGGACAAGAGTCAATGAAATGGGAATATAAAAGTGAAATCAAGGACATAAGCTAGCCTTTGAATGTTATGGCAATTAATCTTTTGTCGATGGAGGGATGTAGTAACAAGTGATAGGGTCAGAAATTCAACACACAGGACTAAAAGGATGATCAAGAGAGATAGATCAAATAAATGCAACAGACCGTAGTGTAATAATAACAAATAATGAGAGCCATCAGTGGAAGAAGCAAATGATAGTTAAAACACCAACCAACATCCAACACCTCTTTTCAAAACCTTATGGAGCAGATTGCTATATGCGTATAGGGTTACATTTTAACCATTAAAACTCTTGAATTTCTCCTCTTCAACACGCAGCAAACACGTCTTCAAATCAATGAACAAATGGTTTTAACTTACTTGGAGCAGAAAAATTGTTTGATTTTGAAAAATTGCAGAGCGTTGATGAATTTCGGGCTTGATGGCTCAATGCGCCGCGTGCGCACCCAGTGCGCCGCACTCTATGGGTGCGCCGCGCCTGTGGAAAAAAACACTGTCAGTTTTGGCCCAATGCGCCGCGTTGATTCAGTGCGCCGCGCCTCTTTCCTATGCGCCGCACGCAATCTTCACACACAGTCACGACCTCTCTAAAACACAGTTTGCTCTCCAACCTTCAAATTCGATTTCTCAATGAGATTTTGTGAATGTTTCTTTATGCAAATGGGTATATGACTTTGAGAAAAATCTTATATAGAGATGGTTTTCATTTTTTCTTCTCCAAAAACCCATTTCGTAATGTTTTTTGACTTTTGGCACTTTTCATTTAATTCAACTTCTGTCTCCTGCTTTTTCACTGATTTTCTAAGTTTGGACTGATGAAATTATTTGATTTTTGCAGGGATGTTGGCGTTGATGTTTGACAAAGGAAAACCGGAGCCTTCTTTGAAGTCTCCATGGCGGAAAAAATACATGATTATTACAAAAAATGAATTCGGTAATTTCTTATTCAAAACAGAGTTTTGAACAAGAAATGTCCTCGAATATGTTTGATGATGAAAAACTTTGATTTGAAAAATTATTGAAATCCTCCTCATGGCCTGTGGGCATTTATTAAACATGTCAAAAGACCAAACCCTAGACTCAGAAACTAAAAGACCCTTTTTGACCAAAATAATCATTTATGACTGTGAATGACATGAACTGAACTTTGATGATTTTGGAGAAATTTTGACCAACCCAGCAAGTACAAGCATGAGGGAAAACAAAAGAACCAAACCCTTCTGTCAGTCAGTGGCATGCCCCTAACGGAATGCAGTGAATGAGCGAAATGGGACACCTAAACAATGAAATGCAAATAGAGAAATGATCCCTGACGGAGGGCTGCAAAGTCCGACTCTAACATTGGCTCCAATGGGGATGGTAGCTCCTTGGAGGTGCCAAGAATGGCAGATATTTGGGAGAGCAGACCAGTGCCTTATCCATTGGGCTATGGAATCCATTATTCGACAAGACGACAAAAGACTGATAACTCAATTTATTGACTGGAAATTCGACTCAAACTAACTCGATGCAAACTGAAATGACTGAAAAAACCTTGACTCTAGAAAACTAACTCAAAATGACTCATGAATGACTTAAGACAAGAATTTACAAAGCTTTTTGGAAAAAAAAGGCAGCAGTCCATTAAGATTTGAAATCATGATGACAACCACCTGCATACTGATGAAATATGTACAATCATGTGTAATGAGCTTTCCAATGTAACCAATCAAAAAAATGCCTTCTTGATTGATTCTCCCGATCAGATCTCCTGGTCAACAACAAATACTGGTAGCTGTGCATCCAAAAACATAATTGACCATGATCTCCTTCATCACTGAGTACTGCAATATTCACCTTCACTGCTGACTGCAACAGATTTGCCTGTGGATCCTGAAAAACATGAAGAATTACCTCCTACTGAAGAAACAAGGTGTCTTTCTCTTTTGATTCTGATCTTCCTTCATAATGTACTTCAGTAAAAGTATGTTCCTGGTCCTCAAAAAATTCTGAACAAATAGATGAACAGATTTCCACTTCAAAGAACATCTCAAAACATGAAACATATGAAGAAGACTCTGAAAGGAAGTCCTGCAGGTTCTGATCTTCTGTAGTCTGAATATAATTTTGATCATCTTCATATGATATGACAGCCAAATTATCATGTTCTTCATTACATTCATCAATCATAAGAAAAGAAACTTCAGATGATTCTTGAAGCGCAAAAATGACATTTCTATCATCTACTAAAGATTCGTCCAAAGGCATTTCTTCACTTACTTGAATGAAGGTCTCATCTTGGTTTTCATGAATGACCGAATTGCCTCCTCATGAAGGTTGTGTTCTAATGGGATAAGAGCATTTAGATCCATAAATCTGTCTTCTTCATTCCAAATGACTCCAACGGCAGAGTTCTCCTTCATGGGTTTCAGCACAAGATATTCTTGGTCATCACGATCTAGATCTAAATCTGAAAAGACTGACTTAACATTATCACATTATGAAACTGAAACTTGACTTCCCTGCATGATGTCTTCCTCTATGGACATATCTAAAATGAAACTTTCTCTTTCATCATTTTCAGCCATATGATCTTCAACCTGCTGCAAAGTTTCCTGAGCATCTTGATGAGTATCCTCTATGTTTTCTTCATGTTGCTGAAATGGTTTCTCATACAGAGCCTCCATGATTTCTCCGTCCATGAAGTCATTATCCCCATAAAAATTCTCAAGATCTTCAATGAAACTATGAACATGGCTACAACAGTTCTGAACTAAAATCAAGGACGGATAAGATTCTTTATACTTTTCAGAAAACATGGTATGAAAATCCTTTAAACGGTAAATAGAAGCAGGTGGCAAACTTTCATACCAAGATCGGGCTTCATCTTCTAGAGTAGCCATAAACATTTTCATCAAACAGTCTTCAGGAAAATCGATCTTTAATTTATGCACATGAATGTGAAATTTTACCAGATGGAGAGCAGCATCATTACCTTCCACATTTCTGAACATAGGTAAATTCTGAATCCAATCCACCTTGGGCATCTTATTTGGAAAACCTGGGATGTGATCTCGGCTCATGGGAGCGTATCTTCTTGCAATTTGATCAATCTTGAAAATCTATGGTGGAGTCACCATGAAGCATTGATTGCTGTATTTTTCAATGAAATCGCCAGGTGAATGATTTCAGCCTTGTGCTGTCTGATTGTTGTCCACCATCAACCATCAGATCTAAACTTGATTAAAGGTACTGGGGCAAAACAATCTACAAGTCGAGTGTTACGTTCACAAGCAAACCATCGTCTTCCCCAGTATGGTCACCACTATGTTAGTTCCCAAATCCAACTTAGGCTGAAATAAGGTAGAAGAAGGATAACATCAAACCATGCTCAGCCTCGTAGCTAGCCCTACGAGGACAGGAGAGGGC